>JAMKCH010084958.1:0-54562 GCA_023653785.1 Ophioderma brevispina | reverse complement strand
ATACTTTCTGTAAAATGACTCTGTAGTTAATTATTTATGTGATAATTTAACAAATTTTGTTCAGAAAAACAATACAAAT
This sequence comes from Ophioderma brevispina, assembly GCA_023653785.1. Lineage (NCBI taxonomy): Eukaryota > Metazoa > Echinodermata > Ophiuroidea > Amphilepidida > Ophiodermatidae > Ophioderma > Ophioderma brevispina. The sequence continues at coordinate 54,483 of JAMKCH010084958.1, read as the reverse complement.
GTATAGAACATGGAGCTACCTAGTATTAATTTTAATGCCTTCAGGTAAAAAGTTGCATTCCATGTACATATGGTGATAAATGCCAAAAATTACTGACAATATTAAATGACATTTTATGAATACTTGATAATAATGAAAACAGTAAAAATGTGCTATGTTTTATCACACACACATCACTTAAACAGGTCTCAAATTTAATGATTTGGCAGTTTGGGGGATAGCTAGGAATAAAGGGGCATGCCCAGGGCATCATCTTACAACTGCCAAATGAGCCAATTCAGACCCCTAGCTCAATTCACTCAGTGGTGAAAGTAACATTGTCTGCATGCTTCGTGCACTATACAAATGGCCTCCTTTATGCACAGTCGTGACACTCCATCTAAGGAGTATTTCAATGAACCTGCAAACTATCCCCTGAGTTAGAATTACTTCATTACTTTTGTGATAAGAAGAGTGCTAAAATTTCAGTAGAAATTCAAGTTGAGAAAAAATTTTACAAAAGCATAAAATCTAAACCATGAAAAAAAAAGGTTATGATGCGCTTGTACTTTGCAAATCCTTAACAGAAGTTTGTATACTTAGAAAAGTATCAATGATCCACAATGCTTCCTGTTAAAAAGTTGTTCTTTTCAGTCAAATTATTGTTAGAATTAGATTTGAAGAGTACCTCCATAAAACATAGCCGGCCCCACAAAAATAGGGGTTATCCATCCACCAGTTACAAACGAAACACATAATACTAGGGCAGTCCATGTTTAACTACCTTGTGGCAACAAGCTATGAACAAAGGGGGACTTGCAGTTGTGTTAAAATGTCCACCAAATTAATCAATTTGGACATGAATGTTCATTGAGATATCAGATCAGCTATAATAAATTTGAATGAAAACTGGTGAATTATGGCATTATACTTTACTGCACACGCCAAAATAGTTTCCATTGATATGAAAGTACTCAGAGTAGTGCAATGTGGACTAGTTATGTACAGATGTCGATGTAGCTAAGCCTGATGAGAAGTCGGTGATGACATTGTGCAGCATATTACACGCTTTGCCCAAGATGAAAATCAGAACAAAAGGAGGCAAAGAGAATAGCAAAGGTAAATGATTGATATCTAGGAGCCCAAAAGGTAAAGAGTGTAGCTATCGTACATGCCAGATACAGGTGTAGCTAAGCCTGACGAGAAGTCAATGATGGCACACTACTTTACGAAGAGAAATCAGAGCAGATAGCCAAGGTCAGGGACATTCAATAATTACAGGGAGGGGCGAAGGATCTAAATGAACGCCAAGGTACACAACATTGCTCGATGTAAAATTACATGCCCCCATTGCGCATGAATTTTACACAGACCCAACTTAATATTAAGACTTGAGAGCCAGGCCCACCACTTAAAATTAGTGGAATGCATGGACGAGGTGTAAACCCAGTACCTGGCAAAAGGTAAACTTCCAAAGAAAAATTACAAGGAGTATTAAAGTCAAAAGTACATACCGACCTTTATTATCTAGTCAATTGGCCTTACATGATTAGTCCAAAAAAGGGGGAATTTATTTGTATGCACAGGTTTTAGTATATGCCTAACTGTATAAGTTGACAGTTTCCTTTTATTCGCATGTATAACATTCGAATATATTGTGCTCGTTCTGTTAGGTCCTTCTTGATATTATTATATTATATCTTATCCGTAAAATTAAAATGTTTTTGGTATCCATAAATGAAAGGCAGAAGTGGGGTAAAAAAAATCTGCATCCACATGTGTAAATGCAAATATGAAATGTTGCACCATTGCCATATGGAGGGCATTCCGCACTGATAAGGAAAGTGTAATATTCTTGTTGCAGAAGTGCATGAGACCATTAGCATTTCATCATTGAACACAGCATTTGCATTTCTGCCTGTGGATTATGCATGAGGACATTTGCATTTCTAACACCCACGACATTGCATTGTGAAAGGGCAGACAGAACATTTGCACTAAGCGTGCAGTAGTACAAGCAGATCTTGCAGTTATCACATGCGGAAGTACCAAGAATAGTAAAAAAATGGTTACAGCATGTATCGTTAACTTGATCCCCTGTGTATTATTGGAGTTCAGCTAATTATATTCTGCTAGAGTCATGCATTTAAGGCCAACTCCCGAATTTACGTTTTGTCCACTCTAGGGGTGCATCATGTGTTTGGGTTGGGTTCAGATATGAATATCCAGTGCGGTATTTGAACAACATGTAGTATATAAAATCTGCCAGGAAGCTTCTTCCTATTTATTCCATTTGGTATTGGTGTGTGAATGTAGGAAACGTAGTGTGTGGGATTGACGTTCCATTGAAACCAATAGGATGGACAGGATTTGAAGCACAGTTATTGCGAATTGCGTCAATATAAATGATTGGTAAATTTCATGAGATGTGGGGAAAGACCTTGAGTGCTCTTAAAATTAAGAGAAAACAAAATATTCACTCATGAATAATATAGCAAAATCAATTTGTCGCACATCGATGATGGTATATAATATGAAGGTGTACTCCAAGGTATTAAAAGTACGAAACCACAAAGTAACACAAATTGTCATTAAGTTCTAAGTCTTTTCTACAAATACAAATTTGTTGTAGGAAACGTATTCAGAAAATGAAAAGATATAAACAAACCACTTGGATACTTGTTTTAACATCTGCATAAAATTATAAAATTTGTTTCTAAAAGTCGTATATGGAGCCCTATAACTATATAGAAGCCAGATGCAAACATATAATGATATAAATAATGAAATTATAACCTCTGTCTTGTAAATGTAAAAAGAAAGAGGATTTAAAGCAAAAAGGAGCAGTAACGGGTAAATAAAAATTACAAAAGCTGATGGCGCTATGATCTCACAGTTCAGTCACGGTGTTTGCCAGGGCTGTTATGAAATACAATTTGGTGAAGGCAGCTATTTTTTTTTTTTTTTTTTTTTTTTTTTTTTGTACAAAAACACAGGACATGAATGAGTGGAAGAAAAGTGAGGTGAACATAGATGTACTTGTTGAAGAATATATATTAAAGATAATTTGAATTTATCAAGTGCCTAGTAGGTTGTGAACATAAGATGCAGCAGAATACAGGGATAATGATAAGCAGCAGAAGTGTGTTATTACTGATGGCTGTGCACTATATTAAACCTTTTCACATAACCCACCTAAACAAAAAAGTAGATGGTAATGCATAAATGTGGAGATTTGCTCATATAACAAATGGGTTGTGACCTTTAACAAGACCAAACTTATGATCAATAAGGTAGAGACATCTAAGTGCAGTGACAACATGTGTAAAATCCATGTTAGGAAGGGGACTAAGAACTCTTTATTCCAGTTACTTTGCAGAGTAAAGAAAGTATCATTGGTCCCCATAATAACAAAAGAGGCAAGATTACAACTTCTTAACAGATTTCTCCAGTAATATAGTTTCCTCTGTTTATTTTGGGGATTGGGAAAAAAAATACTGTAATTTAGGGGGATTTCAAAATGCGTTACGGGTTGGCGATTATTAACAGGCTTCAAGAACTAGTGCAATAACGGTATATGATATGTCGTTTGGCAGTTTGGTTGAATTCCATCAACCACCACTTGCAGAAATCAACAAAGTTATTCATAAGTTTAAACGAAATTCTAGATATGGTGAAAATGCTGAAGAAGGCTATGTGAGGCATCATTTTGCTAAGTTATCAATTGTCCAGTAATTATATCTCAGGTGTGTACAATTGCCTCGTAATTGGTAACCACTAGGTTTGTAAAACCAAGGTTCCTTGGTAAGGATTGCTGGCCAGGATATCGGCTGTGAAAGAGAAATTTCAGAAATACCGATTAGAAGTATAGGGTTGGTAATTGTTCTAGATTCATCAAGATTGTACTTCACTTGTTATGTCATGTGCTTCGTCCAATTTTAACAAGGTCGCCCTTTTGATTATAAGAGCAACAGTGAGTTTATCAACAGGAAAGAAGTTGAGATACTATCTTAACATGTGCTTCTTTATCTATGTTTACCAATGTCTAACTCATCAAGATTAGGAGGACATCTTTTTTGTAATTAATGGAAAGTGTTTGAAGTGAGTTTTGCTTCCATGGACAATGGTAAATCCAAGAGATTTCAAAATTACTCTAGAGGCGAAGGACATTGGGTGATACATGTGTAATGAACAATATGCTACCCATACCCAGAATTCAGGAATTGGAATCCAACAGCCGAGCTAAAGATGTTTTTCCAATACCTTCAGGTCCTGTAATCTGTACCCAGCCATCTTTCCAAATGTATTGAATTGCTTCTTGGACATGTTGTTCTCGACCCAAAAAGAATTCGGGTTTCTTGGCTTTGGGAAGTAAAGTGAGATCGACCTTGAGGACCCGTGGCTTGGAGATGGGAAGTGATGTACCCTGGTAGCTTTGCTTCTTGATCGGTGTACTAAATGTGTCATCAGAACCATATGGACATGAAAAGGGGTGATGTACTGGTAGTTTGAGACTATATTGGTATGTCGGGCCCAGTTCTGGAGAAGTATTGTACACAAAGAATTCTTTTTAGGAATATTAATCTCTTGCTGCGAACCAGTTGACGCAATGGTAGAACGTTTTGAAAAACTGCCAAAGACTGCTGTTGGTAAGCTTGACCGATTTCCTTGTAAATCAAAAAATAATGCTGCAGCCTAGAATGAACAGTACCATTTTGTGAAAATAAAGGATACATATGCATGTTTGATGGAGTCTTGATGTGGCTGTAATTGCTGAATAACATCTTCCACATTCTTCACTGCATTGGTAAAACAAGCGTGTGTAAACTAAGTTATTTATTTCATCCTACAAACTGTAAATTTCCTCTCACTGACGTAGGTATCCTGTAACAGTGATAGTTTATTTCTGATCTCTTTGAGTATGACGGAATCATGGCTTGCGTGGTTTTAAGCTTTTTACCCAAAGATTGAAGTAGTAGGCATAAAACAACACGTGAGTCCCATTGGTTATGATCACCAGTGTTTTGCAGTGATTCTTGCCTCCTTTTTATTACTCTTGCCGAATAAAACTTCTGTAGACAGCTGTCAGTGTCATCCCAGGGAATATGCGGATAATACTTTGTCCACTCTCTCACAAATACAGGCCTTACTGGAAGGAGCAACAGCATTGTTCATAAGGCATGTGGATAGTATGGCGATTGACATCTTTCAATGCTGTATGTACTTCTGAAAGGAAAAACTCAATAAGTTCTTATATTTAGTATTTTAATACTTAAGTTAAACCAAGAAAATTACCATCATGTATAGGTTAAGTTCAACGGGAAAAAAATATTCACCAGAGGGACAGGGCTTTTGAAAAATACAGGCGATCTGCAAATCACTCTTTAAAAATTTTACATGAGATGTATTAGCGCGATTGAGTCACGCTCTTTGAGATGTCAGGCACTCTGCAACAAATCGCCAAAGCAGCAATATTGATATAGTTACTATGCAATAATATAGTAATATTATTATATTATTAAAGGTGCTCCTATTTTGTATATTGTGTACTTACTGATATGGAGCCCTGGAACTATATGGACACCAATTATCACTGGAAACAAAACTTGAGTTTTTTGTTTTGTAATTCTGTGCTCGCCAGTTTCTCCGGGTCTTCTATATAATATTCTCAAGTACTTTCTCGGTTTGATCATTTACTTGATCCTCGTGTGCATTGAATTGAGTTCCGCATCGTCATAGATTCTGCTCCGGGTGGGGGGGGCATCATGCTTCATAGGCCCACCTCTCTATAATAATGATGTATTTTTACGCGGCTGCACAAAACGTTCTGGATATCGGGACTTCACAACGCTTCGGATATTCACGGGGAAGTGGCGTTTCAAAACTTTTCACCCAACAAGTTTGTAAAACATTCACAGCAATAAAACATTGGAACCAGTGGCATATTTTTGGAATCAATTCGAGTACACTGTAAGACTGACTTGTAAATTAATGGGTCGTTAAATTCTAATACTCACTCCAACTTGCAACTCCTCTACAAAGGGTATGGCTTTCTGGTTCTATAGGCATTTTTATGGAACATATTTTCCGGATCATCCAGTAAAGGGTTGAAACTGTTAAATAGAAAAATAACCTTCCGATCTTTCTATTTTTCCCAGGAAAAGGACCATGTTATGGGGGCGCACCCAGTGCGCGCAACTCATTTTGCAGAGCACAGGGCGCCAAGGGAACAGTGCGCCGGGCGTATTGAGATGTACAAAACACGACCTTGTCGCACAGGGTGCCCTGTTGAATCTCGAAGAATGACGGTACAGGACGTCAGGCGCCCTGTAGAAAAAGAATAACTCTGTGGGGCCAGACGACGCAGTATGTTGCATGTCACCTCCTCCCCGCTCTGCAGAATTTGTTCAACTTGAATAAATTAGGGGTGGTGGATAAGTTTGGGCGCCCCCTCATTGAGAATTCATGAAACCCGACACTGATGTACGCCAATAGAAAAGCCTCGTTTCTTGCATCGTGCACATGCAGTACGAGAAACTGAAATTGACAGTGTCAAAGAGGCAATGGATGCGCGGCTTATGATTAGAGGAAAACGGCGAATGCCATGTATATGCTCACTGTGTTCTTTAAATCTGTCAATAAGAATCTCTGGCTTCATCATGAAATGCTAGAGGCGAATCCTCTAGAGTGAATGAATTCAAAATGTAAAGGAAAGACAACATGATATTTGAGGTCAATCGATGCATCGACCCAATATCTGATTTCTACTCAGCAAATTTCCCTTGGGTCACTTAGAAAGGTAGTCGGTTATTTTTCCTGAGCGCTTGGCATCCAGTAGAACCCTCTCTCTGTTATCGTACACTATTTTCCAGAGAAAAATGCTAGGGCGGAATGATATGGAGGGGAAAAGGAGTGGAAGAGAGGGAAGAATCGGGAAATGTTCCCTTTCTCTTCCAGAAACTTGTTTAGCTAAACGCGATTATAGCTTAAAATCCGCCGTCATTTAAATTGCGTTTAAATATTTTTAACCGATTTGCTTACTTAAACAGAAACTGAAACACAGTAACATCGTCTTTTTCAAGATGCTAACTTCAATGTATTGTCTTTTTAATTGGTTGAAGCGCACAAATTGTATTATGGCTTTCCATAGCGTTTAAGGTGCGACACCAACTGGGCGAGAATGGGATGCACCCGTTTGAGTTGTCACTTGGAGTGTGCAATGAACCGTGCATTTGGCGAAAACAACTCACACTAAAACATTTCTTAAACTAGCCCCGTACCTGTTTAAATTTCGATAGGCATTTGGCGGATTTAAAATTGAATTTACTTTTAAACTCCTTTCTGGAATTGCGTTTACGTAAGCCATATTTTTATCTCAGCATTTAAACGTTTGCTTAGCCTTAAACATCGGCTAACACCGTTTTTGGAATACGGCCTATATGTTTTAAAGACTGGAATTACAGGAGTGTTGGAAGACTAACTATGAGTATATTCTTGGTTTAAAAATTAGAAGACCATTGGAATGAACATTTTGACATGTATTCCAAAAGTGTTTGCTGCAACAGAAAAATTTCAGTCCCCCGACAGGATTCATTATAGGATTAGGATCCAATACAATTTTCCCCTTTATCTTTCATCTCTCTTTCTTTTAAATAGACACTAGCAACATTTGAACATAGTGCGCCCTCCCGATTTTTCAAATCATATTTTTGCATGGTTTGTAAAGATTTTTTTATATTCAAAAGCCCTCTCCCGAACTGATTAAGACAAATCAGCTTCCTTTTGGGTAAACAGAACGATTTTTGTATTTAATGTCGCCGGCAAAATCGTTAAATTCAGCAGATGCGAAAATGGCATTTAATACAAGAACACGCATGCTGTATGCATTTTTCCACGCTGTGGTTTTAATATCAGGAAGTACGAGTCAAAAATATTCAATGAATCTACACATTTTGTTGATTATAGTTCTGGAAAACTTAAAAGTTGGCCTACAATTAACCTGGATGTCTTTATCCTCATATCAAGTGTTCCCTATCTGTTTTGGGGTATGTTATTTTTATGTTAAATATATCCTGTTCTTCCAATGGCCTAGCTAGACTATCATTTGTGAGGCAAATTGAAGAAATGTCATATTTTTGTGAAAATGGTGCCAGTGCCGCTTTAAGACAGTTGTCTAAACAAATGGTTCATATTTTTCAAGAATCAGGCGTAGACAGCCAATGTGACCTATTTAGCGCCCCTCCCTTATAAGCGCCCCCTCGGACCATTGCGCTGCAAAACATGTCTCAATTAAACGCCCATCCATTATCGGAGAGGTTAACTGCTCTGAACACTCCATTTGAGTCCGCGATTTTGTTTATTTGTACTAGTACCTTTCGACGTATTTCTCAGGCTAATTTGACCATTACAATTTCAGGTTATATTAACCACCATGCAAACATTAGTCAAGGAGCTAGCCCCGAAGATAGGTATGCACTTAATTTAGGAAGAGGATATCTCAACTGTTTTAGACTAATATGAACCAAGGAACAACTTGTGATTTTCCAAAAATTGATACCTGGTTCGAAAGGGCCCTGATTTTAAAAAAATCGCCAAATTCAAAATATGCCGCGCCAAATCACTTAGAGACAATCCTACTAGGATTCTTAAAGGTCGCTTAGAACAAACAAATTAAACGCGTTTTTTGATAATAAAATGGCATGTTAAGATAAAAGCAACACACAGACTCATTAAAAATGGTATTTTAATATTGTTAACATGTTCAAATCCAAGATGGCGGCCAAACTGGCCCCAAAAACTTTCAAATCTACAAAATTGGGCAAATATTGACTCGATTGCCATAATCAATTTAGTAATTTCCCAGTGATCAAATCAATCATTAATAATCTCTCAATTGACCACATAAAATTATATCTGACAGTTAATATTTGAAATAATGCTGAAATTCATGGCGGCTCGAAATTAATGCTACATGAAAGGTTAAAAAAACCATGAAATTTGCCATTATATCGTACCGTTATTATCTAGAAATTGCTGTACACCTAACTAAATAATGCCATATATCATTCATAATATTGTAGTACCTCTTATCTCTAGAATTGCCATACAACTAACCAACTAATGCAATATATCATTCATAACAGTTAGGGTTTTAATCCCTTGTTTTACCAAGCCTTTTTACCACGTTTTAAAAGGGGGGGGGTGGTTACCACCCCTCGAGAATTTGTTTATAAAGGACCCAATGCTTATGATTTTGATACCAATGGATAAGGTATGGTCCCCCCCCTTCTTTCCATGAAATAAGTAACCGCTAACTTACCTAGTTGGTGTCACAGTGACGTCATCAAGTCCGGCGATGGCAAAATTGGCATTTTCCCACAGAAATAGGTGAAAATTCAATTTTGCTCTAAAAACTTAGAAGTGCGGATTTCATGCGTTTTTCAAGTTTAAATGTGGCAAGGGTTGGCTAGTTTTACATAAAACATAGAGTTTAGAGCCATAACTGTGGCATACTATTTTCAAAAATGCCCATGTGCAGGGATCTTGCAGGCTTCGGGTTTTGAGATCACATTCTCATGGACAGAAAATTGCTCCGCTTTCAAACCACAAGACTAGGAATTAAAGACACTATCAGTGTTTGAAAAAAGTTTGAAATTAAGCAGGAAAGCTTAAAGTGAAAGATAGTCCCTGTAGAATTCTCATAATTAAGTTACCTTTTCCAATGAAGAACTGACAGAAAATGGAAGAAAACGGCAGTGTCCCAAGATGCGATTCCCCTTCAATTACTTGTTATAGTATGTGTCCGAACGGACGTAATTACTAAAATTTCCGATTCTGTCCTATTAGGTTGCTTCTGGTCTTAATCATTTGCAGGGTATGTTAGGATACCTGTACTTGTTTACATACTGCCCAAATCTGATTTTTGATGATTTTTTCGATTTCCTGATTTAGCAGAATCACTGATATTGTCTTTAATAAGTATGGATGCGTTTCTTAATTGGTCTGGGGAAAACCACTTTGCTGTTGGTAGTATGTTTCCCTTATAGAGTTTCAATTTAAGCTGTTCTCTCAAAGTTTACCTTGAGGTCATTGCTATAAAAGTGGCAGCAAAACTCAGGTCATCAACGTCTTCAGTCTGTTGATGGTTGGGTCACGTTGACCACGAATGTTCCGCCATGTATGTACTTTCTGTTCCCTGGAAACACTGTGTCAAAAGTTTTGATCAGAGAAGAATTTTCTTGTTTGCAGTAGCGTTTAGGGCTGCATTTGTGAGTCGTAATTTTGGCTGGTTGTATCTTCCGGCTGTGTCGCACCCACCCAGTGCATGGAGTGTGGGAGATCGCTTATAAGGCTGTCTCCCCCGCGCCATGCAGATTGATGAGTGGTCATCCGATCGTTTCACTCCTGGGTTGCTAACAAGCCAGAGCTCTTGAGGCCAATATTTTTTCAACTAACTGTGTTTATGGTATAAGAGACACCAAAGACATCTGTTCACCTGATGATAGCATTATGGGATTAGGGGGTGGTGGTGTAAAAAAAATCTATCCCCCGTTTCCCTAAATGTCCTGACATTGAACGCATCAAGTGTTCCTCGTTCCCAGCAGAAAAGCCACTGACCATCCATACCTTTGGTGATTAAATGTATAAGAGGTTTTTTTGCTTTGGTTTTATGGGTTGGTGAGCTTTACTCAACATAGAAGTCTGAATGCAGTTTTGAGCTGATGAATGATGACAAAAGTTCTCTAATTGCACCTGGGACATTTTTGTTTGTTGTGATATCACAATCAGACAAAAACATTTTTGTTTTGTTTTCTTGTACTTCCTCTTTCTTCATTCTTGATGCTATCCGCTCTGTATGTATCAACAACATGATCTTAACCGTGACAACAGTTGTCTCAGCTTTGTTGACCAGAATTGCAATGGAAATTTTTGTGGGTTTGTTGGGGGAGGTTCTGGTCCGTATTTTAATCAATTAGTGGGTACACAAAGCCAAGTAACATCATCGTTAACGAAGAAGAATGGCAGAATTGTGACATCTTGTGCTGGGTAGCTCCTCCACAGTTCCAATTGTCATCTATACTCAATCTCATGAGAGCTCTTTGATTAAGCGGCTCACTACCAATTACCGAGGCAGAAAAATTCCATTCCATACGCTTGGAATATTACAACAGGCACAGGTCTACTTTTTCCATTCCCTTCGCTAAATGCATGGTGGAAAAAGCTGATGACAGGATGATAATTATTCCCATATGCAAGAAATTTGAAGTCAACGTTCAGAACCTACATCAGCAACGCTTACATCAGGGGACGCGGATGTCCTTATTGTGTTGTTTTGGTTATAGTAATCGCTGAGAGAGCAATGGCCTCACAAAGCTCTGGGTTTTTTTCGCAACTCAGGAGTAAAAAGGTCAATATATCACTGACAAAACAAACGGTATCTGCATGCTGCTAGGAAGACGTCTTACCAAGTGTCTTCCCGCACTCCATGTGCTGCGTGGGTGTGATGCACAGACTACAGAATAGTCATAAACTTGCAAGCCTGACCGCTGGTTTCCGCCAAACTAATAAAATCTTCTCTTGATAAGAATTTTGACAGTCCCAGCACACGAAAGCACTGTACAGAATGGCGGAATACCTCTTGGTCAATGGCTTCACACTATCCACAGACCTGCAGACAATTTGCTGATTCTGCATTTTGCTGCATTTATAACGCAATAGAACCTCAAGGTGTAACTTAGAGAGAACAGCTTGTACCTCGATAATGTTAGGAAATCATATATCCTGCCTGCGCGTCTACAAACCACGTAAACTGAGTCCAGGGTCCCATTTAGGCCGCAATCCATAATTATGAATTCCCTAGTCGTATATTTGGTTTGAAAGAAGAGGGCAATTCAATTGCCTAGTCCTTGATCTTCAAAAAACACAAAGGCCTGCCAGAATTCCCTACTCATGTAGCAAGTTCTCGCAGGCAAGGGTTTGTGTCCGTGTCCTTGCAGGATTGCTATAAGATCAAGTGTTGCAAGTACTGCAAATTAAAAGCAGGCCACTTGTTTGTAAAAATGACCACTACATGATATACCTGGACTCAGTACGTTATGAACACTGCCTTGGATCCTGGACTCGGTATAAATTAACACTGCCCTGATATACCTGGAATCAGTTATGTCAGGAACACTGAATTTGACAAAAGCGGGCTCTTAACCCCCAGGATAGAATTTGTGGCCACACTTTTGTTCCTTGGATCATATTACCACCCGCGGAACAATTGAAATATTATGGGTTGAGCTTTATTTCAAAGAAGAGGTCCTTGGCTAAGTCACGTAATGTATGCACATGAAACTAATAACTCAACGGTTATAACTATATATTTACTGGTAATGATCATAGCTTGTTAATGCCATTTTCTAACTTTTTTTTCACCTTTCCTGTATCCCTCTCCTTTGACGCCATTTTGAATTGAAACATTATTATACTAATGTATAATGTCTGATATAAGTTTTATGTGGTCTTGATGCCATTTCTAAGTTGTTTTGACACAATGGATTTGAATATATGTGAATACAACCCAATACATTGCCCAAGTTTTGTAGATTTTTCAATGTTTTTGGCAGCCATTTTTGGCACCATCTTGGATTTGAAAAATGGGTACCATATTGAACGTAACTACCATTTTTAATTGAGGACTGTGTGGTTGCTTTAAAAAAGCTGAACATTCAAACTGTATTTAAAAAAAACAATTGTTTCAAAGGGACCGTTAAGAGATTTTTTAATAAGGCTGTTTAATTGATTTTATGGGTGCCGCCATTTTTTTTTTACTAATTGGCCAAAATCAGGAATGTTTCGCCAGGATATCAATTTCGCACATATCCCAATTTGTTCCATTGGGTGGATACCCCCACTTTTATAATGGAAATAAATGACATTATGTAGTTAGTTGTACGGTACCAATTTCTAGATGATATGTGTAATGGCAAGTTTCACTAGTGTTTTTATTAACTTTTTCAGCAGCCTTAATCAAGTCACCATTGTTTTGAATTTGAAGCATTATACATAATTTAAAAATGTCCATATAACTATTTATTGGTCATTGATATGTTTATTAATTAATTATGACACAACGACATGCTGGTTTGAATCGCGAAATACGAGTCCACCTAATTGACCAATTTTGAAGATTTCAATGTTTTTGGCAGCCATATATTGTCCGCATCTTGGCTTTGAAACATGTTAACAATATTAAAAAATACCATTTTTCAAATGATCTATTGTTGTACTTTGTCTTAACATAATAACCATTTTGTTAACGCCCCCAAACACATTTATTTTTGTTTTTTGTTCTAATCGACCTTAAGACTCCTAGTAGGCTATTTAAATAATTGAATTTTGATTCCGGCCCTAGTTGTGAAATGTTTGTCTCCCCTCACTTCCTGTAGTTCTCCCCTGATCTCCTTACTCCCTTTTTTTTGCCCCTACCTCAGCCCCCTTTTTGTATCCTCTTTTGTACCTCTATCTTCTCCTCCTGGACTTTTCGTGAAATTTCTCCTCAGTCCTAATTAATGCCATACAATCTTATCCAGCTCCTCGACACATGGTAAATACAATCCCACCGTAGCCAATGCTGCGATATATCAGTATATTGGAAGAAATCAATACGGTTACTTCAACCGCAATTTTGCTACATGGTGCGTACCGTCATCCGACTGAGTTCTTGTGTTTACTTAATGGTGTTCCTTTCCTCTCTGCTTCCCTCTCCCCCGATTTATAACTGGTTCGGCATTAAACGGAAGGAGATCGATCAAAAATTAGGAGACAACAGCGAAAGGTACTGGTAACTTGGTAAGACTCGAGAAGTTTTTATATATTCTGGGGGGATTATTAAAGATTGTATGTAAACCGATGGCATGTTCTGTTAATGCAATTTCGGAAATCTAAATGGTTAAACGTTGCTCTCAAAATATTTGAGACACTGGTTGGTGCTCAAAAGCGCCAACAATTGCTAAATATGCAATTTGTATGTGTTTTTTATAGTCTTTTTATTTCACGAATGTTTTTGATGTAAACTTTAAGAAAATTTGGATCTTGAGCCTGCTTGGAATCAACGTACTAGCTAAACCGATGGAGAAATTTAACAGCGAAGATCCCAGTCAGTACTAAGGTCACGGTGTAGACCGCGTTTGACCCCGGTTTTTTCTTATCACGCGTCTGTGCAAGATTTATGTTGGGCAAATGCACGCGGCATTGTTACCGGATTTTCGTAAATGGACGTTTTCCTATTGTTTTGAACCAAATATAACCGTTCTGCATGTGGTGTGTACCATAAGTGATGGCCAATATGTAAAATGCTGTAGAAGGGTTGGCTAATCTAATACAAATTTGATTATTAATTTAAAAGAATCAAATTTAAAATGAAATTAACGTTTAAATTAAAATCCATGTATTTCAAGAAATCTTCCTACATCGATTTTCTACCGTGGTCTTACTGGTCTCCAAATGTTTTGAATGTTTACGAGCAGGGTATTTTTTTAAAATATCGACGTTGGCGCTTCTATAAGCGATTTTCTTTTTGTGTTGGGCCATTTTTTCTTGGCATTAAACCACGGTTTTCAAAAGTAGGCAAGATTCCCCAAAATTTGACGGTATTCATGATTTCCCCCTAAGTACACTACAACAAATTACCAACCGGCGCGCACAGCGTTGTGCATTACGTGCGTAAGCAGCGCATTATTTTACCATTCGATCACACGCTTTAGAGTGCACATTATCAACATCATTCGTCCCGCTTAAAGCACCGATAGCTAATTTTTGAGAAGTTTTAGATATTCTGGAGGGATTCTAAATTGGAGGTACATCCGATGGCATGGTGCTGTTATCAATTTCGGAAATTATTAAACTGGTTAACGTGGCTCTCAATATTTGAGACCTTTGTGTTTGTTTTTTTTTTTTTTTGGATTTCTGTTTGGGGCATCAAAGCTGGCCAACAATTCTAAAATGCAATTTGATGTGTTTTTTATAGTCTTTATTTTCAAAATGTCTTTTGATGTAACTTTAAGAAAATTGGATCTGTGAGACTTTTGCTCTTCTGCAATCACTACTAGCTATACCCATGGAGAATGTAGGCAGCGAACTCCAGTCCGTACTAAGGTCACCGTGTAGACGCGTTGACCCCGGTTTTCTTATCACGGCGCTGTGCAAGATTTGCCAAAATGCCGTCGGCATTTACCGGAAATTTTCGTAATTGGTCGTTTTCCTATTTTTTGAACAAATTACTCGCTGCGCTGTTGGTTGACAGAAGTGATGGCCAATATGTAATCTGTAGGTTGGCTATAATCTAATATCAATTTGATTATATTTAATCAAAATTTAAAATGAAATTAAGTTTAAATGAAAATCCATGTCTTTCAAAAATATCGCGACAGCTATTTTCTAACCGTGGTCTTAACTTTATCCCAATTTTTGAATGTTACGAGCATGGTATTTTTTAAAATATAGACGTTGGCGTTCTTCTATCCATTCGATTTTTTTTGTGGGCCATTTTTCATGGCATGAAACCACGGTTCAAAAGTAGGCCAGATTCAACCAAAATTGACGGATTCATTGCTTTCCCCCTAAGGTAAACGAACAACCAATGAACAAAACGGCGCTCACCCGTTGTGGCCTTCCGTTCGTAGGCAGCGCATTATTTTACCATTACGCAGGCACACCGCTTTAGAGTCGCACATTAATCAAACCGATTCGTCCGCTTAAAGCAATCGTTTTAGTCTTAAGTTTGTTAGGTTTTTGTTGTAACAAACACCTATCCTGATGTCACTGTGGTCTTAGTTTTCTCACCCAATTTCCACTAAAAATTGAAACATTTTATCGAAAGGTGAAACATAAACCTTCTTGCTGTGATTTTAAATATGTTGAAATCGGTGATTTTATAGGTGTTAGTCATGTTAGTGCACGCAAAAATAATTAGTAAAACTTGGTTCGACAAAACGATCGAAAAAAACATGTTTTTCAGTAAATTTGATATAAATTTGATATCATACATATTTTTCATATATTTCAAGAATACTTTCACTGATTTATTTTCATATAATGTCCATTTTCACCATAAAATTGGATTAGCACTCGTGCACCGCTATTCGCCATACTTGGGGTCACGGCAGTTGTGAGCTTGTTGCACAACAATTCTGTACCACTTTCCTGAACCGCCGTGTCTGACTGAATCTGTCACTCATGATGCGTCCTAACTGGTACACGTAAATTAACTTTGGCCAATCACATTCGTCATTCATTATGACGTGTTATATTATTTTCCTACTTTACCGCTACAAATACATGCTTTTCAGATGAACATGCGATGTGACCTTCCAAAATACCAATGCAAAAAATACAGTTCCCTCACTCCATATCATATGAAATTCACCTTCCAATAATGTGTACGTTGATATTATCCAAATTAAAATTTAAAGGATGTGCCACGATAATTATGTTTTTTTTCTTAACGTCGGCCATGGCCTGAACCTTCAATACTCATCTCCTTCCACTTTTCTTGACCAGGCCCACCTGCCCTATAGCGCTCACAAGGCGTGATGAACTTAACATGTTGCCCTGCCCGTCGGCATTCCATGCAAATTTTGTATCATACATTTTTTGTCGGGTGGGAAACAATTTTCTGATGAATTTTCAACATTTTGGTTTATCTTTCCATGATAAAACCTATTAATTGACGATTGCTGGAGCAAAAATAATTACCCACATCTTACAGAAGTTACCAATGTGAGACAAAGAAACGCTTGGGACGCGAGATATATGCTACGTATTATTTGATAGCCACACAAGACAAAATCGCCGGGCCCTTTCCAGAAACTGAAGATCATTATGTCTGATGGAACACGTTTTTAATCGGAGATTGGGGATTGTTCCCTATTGCATATCTATTTGATCCGATACCATTTTATGAAAGTTAGTACGTTGTACTAAAAAAGAGTTCATGGTTATTGTTTTACTTTGGTTGTTTTAATTGTCCAAATTCTCCTTTGATCGTATTTTTTGTCTAGGTATAATAAGTTCGCCGACACTTACAGCTCGTACATCGGTTTAGCGTGACATTTCCCTACAGCTAATTGCGCTGCGTACCTATGCTAGACTTACGGATCTCCCGATTTTTCTGCTGTGGCTATTCAGGTTTTATCCTTGGGCAAATTGGCGACAACTACCTGTAATCACCTGCTGTTAATTAATTAAGTTAATTTGTGAGCTTGTGCTCACTTGGGATGGCCTCCGATTATCAACTCTGGAGTTACTATTCTGCTTAAAAATTTTTTTCATTAAAAAAAAATCATTTTATTTTAAAGTAAGTTTTTTAAAAGCATTGTGAAGGTTAAAGAAACTTACCCAATGCTTACATAGAAGTTAGGTGTAAGCAGGCCGTGTTGTTAAAAGCTTTCTACAGGGATTTTGCGGTAAAAAAACAGTAATAAACTTTACGCAAGGGGTACCAAAAAATTAGCGGGCCCCCCTAAAAAGAGCGCGGACTTTAAAGCGCCCGGGGCGCTTAAATACGGTCGGAATACGGGGACATGTATTACTCAGGAGGAGCCCAGGAAAAAATGGTCCCCATAATGCTTTATTTTTGGGCTTTTGATAGTGTCAAAATACCACTACCTTTTGTGCATTATATGGTCAAAAAAAGATTTGGTGCTAATAATATTGTATAAGAAATTCATTCCATCGTTAAAATAAAGTTTGAAAGACAATGTCCATTTTGAAAATCTCGCTAAGAAGCGTTTTCCCCTTTGGTCGACCCATAATTTTTTACTGCAATACGTGTTATGTGTATAGCCTGTGTGTGTTAATTCATGATCAACCCCCCACACAGTGTTAATTACCAATGAAGCAACCAGCATGATGAAATTCAAGGCTTACTCTAAAAACAATAGGTGCGTTTTCATGTGCAGTTCAAATCATACCAGAGTTCAATCATAACCAGTCTTTGGTTGAAGGCTTAATTTAAATGCACTGGTGTTGCTTGTCGGGACTGTCTTGGATGTTTTGTTCCAGTGTCCACACAGAAAAGAAAAAAAGTACCACAATTTATCAGACAGGAAAATTACAAAAAAATGAGAGTTAGATCGAAATTACAAACGGCAGTCATTAAGTAAAGTAATGAAACCCCAACAATAACCTGTTAAGGAATGTAAAAAATTTGGAATTTTTGGAGGTTTTTTGGTTTTTTTTTTTTTTTTTTTTTTTTTTTAATAATTTTTGCTTTAAAGATTTTAAGATTAAAGGAGGACACTGGCACATTTGAAAATAGTGCGCCTCTCTTCAAAAGATTTTTTCAAAATCGAATAGTTTTTGCATGGTTGTAAAGGCTTTTATATACAAAAAGCCCCCAACCCGAAATTATTAAGGGGGACCAATAAAGCAGCTTCCTTATGGGGGTAAACAGAAATGGATTTTTGTAAAATTTAAGCGGTCGCCGGGCGACGTTAAATTCAGCAGACGACCGGAAAATTGGTGTTTAGAAACAGAAAGAAACCGCCCAACCGCCGTATGCATTTTCCCAACGCTATGCACACTGGTTTGAAACCGGGTATTATATAAACTTCTGTGGTTTTAATTATCAGTGAGTGAGTACGAGTCAAAAAATATTCATTGTAATATAACACATTTGTTGATTTTTAAGTTATGGAAAACTTACCAAGTTGGCCTACTCAAAAGTTACCGGATGTCTTTATAACTCATATCAATGCCCCCTATCTGTTTTTGGGTGGTATTGTATTTTTATGTGCAAAAATATATATCTGTTCTTCCAATGGCCTAGAATATCATTGAGAGCAAAATTTGAAAGAAGAGAAATTTCATATTTTGTGAAAATGGTTGGCCAAGTGCCTATTCATTTTATATTTTAGCAACAAGATAGTATGATGAATAAAGGTGCTCCACCTGATGATTACAACATTGTTTTGTGTTTTGGGAAAAAAAAAATGATGTTGCCATTTAAAGAGACCACTGGCACATTTTGAAATCAAAATAGGGCGCCCTCAAGAAACCAAAATTTTTGAAATTTGAATGGGTAATTAGCCCAAGGGGAGTATGGGGGACCGGATGGCATAGTTTAATGCGCAAAGAAAAAAACGTTTGGTTTTGATTCAGCAGGCCCAGGGGGTTAGTTTTAAGGTTAGTTATAATTTGCTCGTGGTTCACATTGGATGCATGTGCATGCATAAACATGGTATAGGCCGGGGTCTAGTGGTTGTACACGCTGTATTAGTGTGGTGTAGTGGCGCTATCTTAAAAGATCAGTTTTCCATTTTTTTTGGGTTTGTATTTTATTTTTGATAGTTACCTAACGTGTTATATTGAGATCTGCAACATCAGATTTATTTTATCTTGGTATTGTAATCGATAAAATTAAGATAATCAAACGTATATATTTCAGCAACAAATAAGTGATATTTGAAGCTGTATATTTATGCAAAAAGCTAAGCGTGGAAAGCCAAACCGTAACCAAAGCAGGGGCTGGCGGTTGTTTAACATGTAAACACAAAATCTTGACAAAAAATTTTTGTTTTTTTTTTTAATATGATTTCCAAGAAATAATTTCTCCTTTTCGGCGTCTCTGCCCTTTTTAAAATTATACTGCCATTGCCATATTGCCGATATGAAAAAGAGTGAAATAAATTAGAAAAATAAATCTAATAAATTATTAAAGAAATAAATCTAAATATATTAGTATTCTGAGGAACAAGTTTTTCAAAAAGCAGCTATCATTGCTTGTATATAAAAAGTTTGCGTTTATGCCATTTATAAAAGTACATCACAAAATAAGTTACATCCAAAAATAAATGGTATTGCCCATGGGGTGTGGACATTTTGGGGGACGGAATAGGACGCATTGGGCCTAAAAAAAGGGCAACAGAACGGGCCCATACTAACAACTATTGGGACCCTGCATAAGCCTCACCTGGGAGACACGTAAATGTTTAGAAATAAACACTGTATCTAAACACGGTTTTCTTGCTAAATTGCTAATCCCACTTTGCAACAAACATATTCATAATTCACCACCTGGTGGGTTTGGGGGTTATTTGGGGGTTAGAATAGGCACTTGCTGTCCCCCATTACATGTCGTAAAAGGCGACTTAACCTCTACTAAAAGGGGGTGGCCCCCCTGCGGGTGGGTTCGGGGTTTTAGAATAGGGGGCCTTGCTTGTCCCCCTTACATGTACATAAAAAGGGGGCGACTGATACTAAGGGGAAACTCGTCTGTTATCTGAAAAAAAAATACAGACAGGTTTTGTATTTTTAAATTTAGAATTTTGTATTTTAAGGTTGTTTTTTGTAATGTTAAAGACTTTTATGGACTGTATTTAGATTGTACTTTAAATAGTGTTATAAATAATATGATATTTTGTAATTTAACTCGTATAAAGTAGTTTAAAACAAATATGTTAAATCAGTTAACATGAAAACATACAATATAAGTCAATCGATTTAATCTGTAAAAAATATTGTCTTTGATGTTGTCAATATGTATTGATATCCTGTTTTTATAGGGGGGAATCCCGTTTGTTTATTGTGGTTCTGAGTGATTATTTGGATTATTAGTATTTTGTTGTACCTTGTGTTGACATTTTTTCTTGATAACCATGGATGGGGGTGATGAACTTTTGTCATCAGTGTATATTTGATGCTGTATACCGTTAATTATAATTTGGAATTTGATCAGTGTATATTGTGAGCTGTTGTTTTTTCTTTGGGAATTGTTGTATTCAAATTGTGGGTTCTTATTTTATACATGGGATTGGGGGTTGATGAATCTGGTCATCAGTGTAATGATTGGTATTATTTTACATTGTTGTAAAATCAAAACTTGAAATGAAGTAAAGTTTTTAAATATGGTGTCTTTTTTATGTGAAATGGTTCCTTTATCTTTAATGATCCCTAATATTTATGACACAATTTGTGTCGATTGTTGGCGGGTAAAAAGGTTAAGACGCACTCCATCCACCGCTCATATTTCTATTCAAACTTATTTGTATTCAATTTATTCAAGCAATTACATATAGATGACAAAGCAAATTAATATACAAAAAAAGGAGCAGAGTTTTACCAATGTGATAATATGTTCAATAAGAACAGTGAAAATTGAAAAAAGGAAAACATTATTGACTTAGGACCTAAAAAGAATGGAACAACCCCTAAGAGCTGGGGACATAAATGGGAAAATCGGTCAGGTTTGAAAAAAAAAAAGTAAAGTTGGCGTTTGAAAGGGGTTATAAAAACAAAACATGGTTGATTCAAAAGACAGTTTGAGGGGAAATGAAAAAAACAAGATGGGACCGATGTGACTAAAAAAGAGAATCTTTAAAAAGACAAAAACAAAATCCATTAAAACATAGACATTATTAAGACAAACAAAGAGGAGAAATATAACCAGCAAAAACACTCACCAGATTCAAACAGAATAGAAAGTACTAAGAGAAAGAGAAAAAAAAGAAAGAAAGAATGAAGATGAGGAGGAGGAATAATTTGTCCGTTTTTGTTAAATTTTTACATTTATTAAATTGGCTTTTTTATTAAAGCTATTAGCATCTTTGGAAGTTGGAAAATTTGAGAGAACTTGAGAGATGGATATGGGAAATTTGTCAAAAAATACATGAGCCCACTTTTTTTAAAAAAGAAAAAAAAAAATTCCGATTGGAAAGAATCCTTTATAAAAGGGTTGAGTGAGGACAAACCAAAACACATCAAAATTGAATTTCTTTACCTGTTTTTAACCCATTTCCAATCTTCATTGAATTGATGGGGTTGTTTGCTATCGAGGAGCCGGCGTTGGTCTTATTTTCTCTGCTAGTCGGGCGTTTTATGTCCATTTCTGACGGGGAAAAGCTGCCTAGTGGGAATCAGATACTGGGGGAAAATCTCGTGTTGGGCTTTGGATTTTTTAAAATTTCAAGTGACAGGAGTCAGGGTTTGGGTAAAACTTTTTGTGTCTTTTTGTCAAAAGTTTTGGAACATCATTTTGATTTTTGCCGCGGCTTGGCGTCTTTCTTACTGAATGATATTGGTTTATGTGTGCACTTGTTAAAAAACCAGTGCTAGAGGTGTTCTGCGGGCGAGAGAATCTACCAAGGGCTTACCAGGCGGGGGCTGAGGGTACATCAAACAGGGGGGAGAGCAAAGTTCATTTGAATTGAGTATATTTAGTATAAAAAAAACAAATCCTGGTATGAAGGTCAACCCCGACTATTATAGCGATCATCTTGATATACAAATCTTTACAAGTAAAAAAACCTTTTCCACTAATTGGACATTAAGTTTACAATCAAAGTTTGTAAGCACTTAAGGCATTTGACACCTTACTAACAGGCCCATGGTCCACACTTACTTCTACCTCTGGATAGACGGGGGAATATTGTTGAACAAAATATTTTTTCTGCCGGAAGGGGTAGTTTAGTGGTAGTTATTGGTTTTCCCACGTCAATAGCTTCCCCAGTGTTCTAGTTTTCTATGTGCATTGTTACCATGTGTACTTTAAACACATTTCCCATGTTGCTCCTGAAGTAGTTGCTGAGTTATTTTGCAAGTCTCATTACACCCCAATGCAATGTTCACCATATGCACTCTGAACTTAAACCTCGCCCACTGTTGTTAACTTGAAAAAAGAAAAATACAAAGCCCAAATTTTCTCACTTCAAAACCAATCATAAGTGGCCTTCGAACACACAGCTACCTAATGGAGAGGTTATAATAATCCACCCACAATGCAATCAGTTTTTTGTAAAAAGTTCTACCTCAATAATTGGGTCGGAATGTGAGACCAGCATTGGGGATCCCAGCACAAAAAAGGCCCAGGGGGAAGGACAGAAAAAAAAACTTGACCCTTCCATCAGAAAACCCAACATTCCTGCACACAAAGCACCTGTTACTTTATAAAATGTTTTAATCATGTGTGAAATGTTTTGTGCTCTTAAAAAACTTCTTTAATGCCCTAAATTTACTGACATGGTGTTTGTACAGAAAAAACATATGGCATATTTGCAACCAATGTATAGTTTATGGGATTTAGTCAAAAAAAAAACACACTCTGCTACTATGAAGCAAGGTTAAATGCCAACCCACTGTTTATTTCTCGGGAACTTGCATGATTACAACTAACCTTGTAGCTTGTCCACATGTTACTGAATGTGGAATAAAATGTTTTGCTTTTTTAAAAATATTTTATGGGATTTTAAAAGTGTTAAAAAACCTAGTGTGGTATTATAAGTGGGGTAAAATTAGCCCAATTTGATAGTGTCAATGTTTGAAAAAATTGAATGAAATACGGTTTTGGTTGTTGTATATTAGTCAAAGTCAAGGATTCTGTGATAGGTATTATAGTAATTTTGTTTAAAAGTTGATCATTAACTATATCTATTATCAACCCACGAGTTCATATATTGAACAGTCGAACACCAAAAACACACCCAAGGTTGATTGGTTCCCTTGGTTCAAATTGCCCCCACTAGTAAATCTAATGCAAAGGGTTTGGGGACCATGGGACTTCAGAACTAATTTAGTTCAGTTATATATATTATTTTGCACACAGAGTGATACGACAATCCAAATATTATTTGACATAATGTTATGAAAGTGAAACTACAGGCAAAGTAATGGAACAAATTAAGAGAAGAAGTTAGGATGAAATTGTGGTGTAAAAAGATTCACATACAGATTGACAAACTCCTCTGTATACATTCCCACTGGAGTATAAAACCCATTAGATTGTCTTACCAATTGAATCTCGACTACTAAAATATTATACCAGCAAAATATTTTGCTGTTCCATGGAAGTTGAAAAAGCAATAACAGGTTGTCCATAACACACATATTGATTTAAAAGTCATCCATTAAAATTGCCATATTTTGTGGTTCCGGGTATTTTAAACTACATTAATTTACACTGTAATGTCATACAGTTTACATAGATAGGCTATTGAATAGCCTATGTCACTTAAGTACAATTGTCAAGTGAATTAATTTAGAAACATACAAAGCCCCCAGATTAAGGTGGGATATTTTTGTGGGAAAGTTCCACAGTCATAATAATTAAATTAAGTATGATAATGAAGTAACCATTTACTATTTCATCATTAAAGGCTTCATTTTTATATCGTACCATAAAAACGAATTAAAATTTTGGGCTGTTCATTTCAGGGGTTAATTAATACTCTGGTATGCATTATAAATATGTAAAACCCGGCTTAAAAATGGGAACGCCGTTTTCTTCAATTTTAAGTAATGACCCTTTAAATATTAAACAAGTGCAGTAAGGTTGCATTTCAATAATTCAGGGTCACTTCAAATCAAGTGCTTTTGGTGCCTAACACCTTATTTTTGTAATATGTTCATTAGATATCCCCGAGAAAAGGTTAGTTCCCAATTTCAGTTGATTTTGATGAGGGCGGTTTTGATGTTATTAACAAATGTTTTATATCACGGTTCCCCAGAGGCCACTGGTGTTTATAATTTCTGTCCTTTACGGACAGAATACAAAATTACTAATTCCTTCCAGAGTAGATCACATTTTGCAAGTATAGGGGAAAGAATTTAGTATTCCTGCCACAGGCGACGAATTCGGCAACGTGGTAAGCGGAATAAACCGCATGTTCAAAGGTGCCGAATTTTTAAGTGGTGGCAGAATAACTAATTCATCCCAGTATAGGCAAACATGCTATCTTTATGCTACGGTTCCGATAGTAAAAAATCTCACTCCTTTGGGTAAAGTCAGGGGGAGGGCTGTGGATCTGAAAAGCCAATGTGTTGGAGTGTTGCGTTCATGCGATTATGACTTTCAATAGCATGTTAAAATTAATTAACCACCGGTAAGAACAAAAAGAAGTACCCTTTTAAGTTAGCTTGGAAAAAGACTAGCTGAATACAATAACTTGTTGGCCTAATAGAGATTTATATGGGTCATTTACAAACGCAATTGTGAAAACAATTGTCATCATCATCATGACTAAATGTAATTATTACTGAAGTACGTATAATGGAATATCTTTGGTTTGACCCTACTGTAAAGTGTTCAGGTATGCAAAATCAAGCCTAATTTAAGTCAGAAGCATCTTCTTAGGAGGGGCAGATTGTGTCCTTTGTAAGGACTCTTCTTGTTCACATATCTATATTTTTAAATTCCAAGTAAGCCTTCTTCTTGATAACCCTAAAGTAACTTTAAATCTTATCAATTTCTCATTATTAGAACTAACTCACAATCTTTTAGTCCATTTCCAAATCAATGTCCCCACATTCCCTGTGAAAATTCAAGGGGCCTGCAAAAATTGTTGATGTGGTCTGGAAGAGGCACCATAGCAAGGACAAAATGAATTGGTCCTTTATAAGCGTGTTTCTATTGAAGATCCTGTATTTTACCGGTAAATCTCTTCCGGGAAAGATCAAGGAAAAGGTGGATAAGGGTCAGTTTCTATTGGCGCTGTTTACCGGTAAACTCACCGGCTGCGTCGATCAACTCCACATTAAACTTTGTCGGCAAAAGGTCGTACACTGAGGTCCAATGCAAAGCATTTGTGGGTTGACTTTTCAACAAAATATTGCGGGACCTGCATAGTAAATTGATGTCATGTTTGACTTTACAGGTCAAAATTCAGAGGCATGAAGGTTAGATGGTTAATGTTTGTGAACGTTAGAGAAGGGTTCGAATGCAAAGTTTAATTTTTATTTATTTAATTGCTTATATTTTTGGAGGTTTTTGAGAAAATATTTTGGTGTACGCTGAGAAACCTTATCCAGTTGTCATGAAGTTCTTGTTGGCTGTTTTCGATAAGAAGGACTTGCTGACATCTTCTCTGCTACGACAATGCATATCATGCCCAGCGTGGCTGTTCCTCTTGAAGC
Source organism: Ophioderma brevispina (assembly GCA_023653785.1). Taxonomy (NCBI): domain Eukaryota; kingdom Metazoa; phylum Echinodermata; class Ophiuroidea; order Amphilepidida; family Ophiodermatidae; genus Ophioderma; species Ophioderma brevispina. The sequence goes on along the minus strand of JAMKCH010084958.1, from coordinate 28,614 downwards.
TTCAGTCTTAAATTATGTTCCACCACGTTGACTGTTTTTACGCACCTTGAAACTGGGCTATTCCATGTCAACAATCGAAGATGTGCCCCGCAGCATGTCATGGATTTTTTTCTTTTTTGGTGTGATGATAGATATTGATGAGAAATGAAATAATCCTGAAATTTTGAGCTTCACTACAGCCTTTCATTTTCCTGCAGGAGCACTCAGAAAGGTATTTAGGGGGGTCACCATCAATTCTGTGTGGATGCGAAATACAATTTTGAGAGGGCCATAAATTTACTGGAACTTCCCCAGCCCCCCACTTTTTGAAATCACTATTCTGGGTATTTTGTTGACTTCACATTCAAATCTGGCCATAAAAATGTGATAGCTCCTTTACTTTTAAGTTAATTTCGGTGTAAAAATGCAATATCTTGTCATCTGGGACCAAGTTTTGGGTTCAGAACTCCGTAAGCAACACCTTTTTAATGTCAATTTTTGTTGTTATTCTGAGTCACACACAGCAGGATTTTCTGCCAGTACATATAAGCACATAAGGTAATTAATCAGTGAGTTACTAAGCCCTATTGAAAAATCCCAATTTTGCATTGACATATATTGGGCCACCCCTGAAATCAATGTGTGACCATAATGACATCACCCCTCTACTTCAGATATGTTGAAGATACATCATCAAAGAACTATTCTGAAGAACCAGCTTGGTGTCTGGATGTCTTCATTGTTTTCATCACAAGACACTTTTGCTGATTTCCCCATACTGTCATATGGTGATATACACTGTGCATGTACAAGGACCTCTGGGTCACATATCTTTGGTGTGGTAACTTTGATTGTGATGTTGTTGTGAAAACTAAGACACCAAGCTAGTTTTTCAAGAGAAAGTTTTTCCAATGAAATATTTAAACATCTCTGAAGTACAGGTGTGTATCGAATGTCAAATTGTTTTCAGGGGGGTCAAATGTATCAAAAAAGTACAATTACCATTTTCAAGGGGCTGTAACCTCCCTTCTTACTTTTATAATGTGTTCATATGTATTGGTTTAAAGTTCTCCTATGTAACTCGGATTGACCAAAGATGGTCAGTAAAAATGTTCTTACTTTTGGAGTTATGACCCCCCAATCTTGGCCCCGAATGAACCAATTGCATATTTAGATCTCATTAACTCTAAAAGTAAACACACTACAAGACCTCCTTTCTAGATTTTGAATTCTACACACTATGATCCCCTCGGATAGTGATTTTCAAAGTTGTGGAGGGCTCCATTAGTAATCTGTGACCCTCTCACATAGTCGTCACATTGAGTGGCACTTTTGATGGTGACCCCCCTAACTTTCCAATTGCTGCTAGTGTAAACCGAATGGACTATGGATCTCAAAATTTCAGGATTTTTCTATCTCATCAATGTCTACCACCACACTTAAAACGAAAAAATCCACGACGTGCTGCGTGCACATCTCGAATGTTTTCATGGAAGGGCCACTGTTGAAAGCCCGTTCTGGAATTTATAAGTGTCCCTACAAGTTTGAAAGGCACTTTACTATATAGGTTTTCTAGATATAGTAGTCCGATCCTATAAATATTATACAGAGTGTATTCACTTGCGACTTACTTCGGATATTTTTAATACCCTTACACTTGCTATACTATATTCTATTGGCGAGTTGAGACGACAAACACGCTTGCCTTCCTTTGACGGATTTAGATATCCTCTGTGTCGATGTGTTCTGGCCCTAATGTTGACCTAACCTTCGACTTTACCTTTAATATCCCGCTTTGTTGAAAAGGCGAAAAATGTTGAAATAAGTTGCGGTAAGCATATCAATACTAAGCTTTGGAACACATCTGCCACAAATTCCTTACATTTTGATTAGAAATGTCATAACAATCGTTCCAACCAGCGAGGGAAATTTGTCAATAATAATCTCGCAATTTTTGATCGAGGAATTCCCTCAAAGTGGCCTCTACAAAATTAATAGATTTTTTTAAACCGTAAGACCCGACAATTTTGTTCTCTGCTAGCCATATGTCATGACCTCTCTGATTCCTTATTACGTTTCAACCAAGCGTCAATGTATTGCTGTAAAGAGACTCTATAGAACGATTGTTAGCTAGCTTGCTGCATTACAGAGCATTGTAAAGGCATTCCGTCGGTAACCAGGGCCCGTTCCCAAACTCGTGTGTAACCCAACGTGTATAACCACTCATCGTATTCCTACATACAGACCTTTCCTATCAAATAGCATCAATGTTGTGGACAAATTGGTCCACTCAGGCTGACAAATGTGCACATAGATTTTACGCTGAGTTTCGGAACACCCCTGGAGTGGGTATGTTAAGGAAATATGTCACTGATTCGGAATATTTGGAAATTGGTATGAATTGAAAGCTTAGTAACGTATATTACATAGAATCAATAAGTGTGAAAATTGTCCACATTTTGTTGATTATGTTGCCCTTTTTAATTTCCCGGCCAATAGCTTACTCAAAACGATTCCGCCAAATCCACATTGCAGGGCACATGGTGACGTCAAAGTGTGACCCGCCATAATTTTACGCGTCGTTGTGACCATCATATCGGCAGTAGTTTTTCCACTTCAATAATAATTAAACACAACGAAATGAAACAATATGTCATTCTGTAACTTTTTTTTCTAATTTTATTAATTACTTTCATTAATCCATCAATATTACAGTGGCAGCAGTAACATTCGAGTCAACACGATGTGTTGGTCATCACTTTGACGTCACGAGTTGGGCGCTTTTGATTCATGGAAGCCCTGGCGAAATCCTCCGGTTTTCTTCGTATGTCAAAAAAGCAAAAATTAAAATGCCTCTATTTTTTAATTTTCCATCATATTGTTTATTTTTCGGGAAGTCGTGATGTCTGTACATATATTTTATGATTGTAAGTGCAACTGAGCTTGACAATAATCTTGACATATTTCCTGTTACTGTTTAGTGTGAATTTGCCGATTACCTTCACACGTACCAAAACCCACTGACCCACGTCTCCTATTGATTATACATAGAGTGGCCTCTAATGACCGTATATGGCCTTTGACCCCCTTTTGTCCATCTACATAATTAAACACTTCTGGCAACTAAAATGCCTATGACAAACTAAAGGAACCACTGGTCTGCACAGAGTGACCTATGGTGACCCATTTGCCCTTTGCCTCTAATGGCCCTATGTGACCCTTTGACCCCATTTGGTCAAAATCTATCTTACTAAAAAATCAACTTTTTGGGCTTGTGGGTTTGTTTGTCCGGCTATGCATTTTCGCCGTCCTTTAACATATTAACGGATATATGAATTTTGTTGTGGTGGTAGATGCTCCGATGTATGAGGTTTGTGTCGCGATTTCGAGAAGTCATTTTGGGGTCAAAGGCATCCAGGGGTCGTTTCCGGGTTACTTGGTTGTGCTTTGTCGTATGGATATGAGTTTTGGTATAAGTGGTAGCTTTCGCCGTACAGGGTTTGTGGTCACGTTTTCGATGGTCATTTTTAGGGTCAAAGGCATTCAGAAGTCGTTTTCGGGTACTTGTCCGGCCTTTTAGTATGGCATCTGAGTTTTGTTATGGTGGTGGAGTTTCGATCGCCATACAAGTTTTGTGGTCACATTTTTGAGGGGTCATTTTCTGGGGTCAAAGGTCACCATGGGTCCGTTATGGATAACTTTGGCCGTGCTTTGATGTATTGATCTTAAATTTGGTATATGGTGGTAAGTTTCGCTTATTAGTTTTTGTGGTCATGTTTTTTGAGGGTTTCATTTTTGGGGTCAAAGGTCGTCATTGGGTAACATGGCCATCTCATATTGGGATATGAGTTTGGTAGGTGGTAGAGTTGTCGCCATAATTGAGGTTTTTGTGGTCATTGTTTTTATCGAGGGGTCATTTTGTGTCAAAGGTCATCCATGTTTCATTAATGGGTAACTTGGCGCGTGCTTTCATACCCATGCTTTGACGTATTGATATGAAGCAACCCGGGGCGCTTAATTAAGTCGAATACATGTACCTTGATTTCTGTTCCGAAAACATTCCAGTAGACCTCATCTAGCGGGTATACTCAGGTACGGGGACCTGCGCGCAGCGTGGCTTCCCCGCTAGTATATACAATTTCTGCAAATAAGTTAGAGTGACCACCAAAACATGCTCAAAAGAACTGGTACACTCATATATGCCTACACAGCTTGACCCTAATGACCTAAATGACCTTCAAATGACTTAAACGCTTTATAAATGCTTCTGCATATCTATATATTTATAACCGGTGATCTGTCTGTCTTTCACTGTTGTTTAGTCGTCTGACTGCGATATTTTCCTTGGAGACCGAGGATTTGACCTCTTTATGGCCCTATGCCCCTTTTAACTCCATGAGCCACTTGACCTTTGACCCCAAATATCAAAACTTCTTCAATTTGTTGTATAGCCACCAAACTTGCTCAAGATAACCACACTGTCCAAGAACCATTGGCTATTTGTCAATTGACCTGTGAGACCCTACATGACCTATGACCCCACAACTTCACATTCCCTAACCACCAATGATGGTTTACTGCATCATTGATGCACTCGTTAAAATTGACCTCAATTGAAAAGTTTAACTTCAATTGGAACAAACTTCGTCATAGTGACAAGGATCCCCTCATGTGATGAGGTCAAAGGTCATGTGAGGTCCAAGTTGAACAAAAGGGCTTAAAATGTAAAATTATCTAAATTGAAACTTGAAGTTCAATTGGAACCAAAGCTTTGTCATAGGTGCACCATGTAATGCCTCATATGTTGATGAGATCAAGAGTCACGTGCCAGGGTCAAAGGTCATGGGGCGGCCCACAGCTTATATTCTTGAATATACGAGAGCGAAAGCCGGAAGGAAAGACGGAACCGGAACTTGAGTTGTTTACAACATAATATTACATATTGTTTGGTAGGCATACATTCAGTAGGTTTTGACGAGGTCGGGTGATAAAAGACATCCTGGACGCACGCCAAATAGTTGTTTCAAAAACTTTTTTGGGATGGGGCTCCGATACCTAAAACAAAAGCTAAGGTATGCACGTGATGACCAGCTCCCAGTAAGGATCCAGCTTGAGGCACCCCACTTGAGCATGTTAACAGATTCAAGTATTTGGGAATAATGCTAACACCATCAAACGCCTCCACCAGCGAAATCAAAACGAGAGTATTATTGTATCAACAGCACTAGGGACATTACAGAGAGGTCTGGAGTGATAAAGACAACTCACTTCCAGCCAAATGACCGGCTGTGATTCACTTGCAACCCAGTGATTCTGTAATGGATATGATAATCTGGACCATAAAACGAATGACATGAAGAAGTTTGAGATGCGATGCTACAGAAAAAACCTTAATATCAGTGAGGATAAGATCGGAATGAAGAAAGAAGTTCTGTCAAGAATCTCCTCCTCAAAAAGGATCCTAGCTCGGATCACTGCTCGCAGCGACTGGTTTGGTCACTGTGCGAATGAACAAACATTCCGAATACGCATTGTTATGGAAACTGTCGAGGCACAAACAGACAGGGAAAGACCAAGGAAGAGATGGGAAGATGACTCATTGTGGGCAACACCTTCCACAGGCATATTTGGAAGCGCCAAAGATAGGAATAGATGGTCAAAACGGTGTTCGAGGAGCCAACGTCCTATGGGACAGGTGCCATAGATAGATAGGACCATCAGTAAGTAAAGGGGGCACTAACACGTCCATTCATATCAGCCAAGCAAGAGTGTATACCACATGAGAGAATGACTAATCTTAGTTAAATTGCTAAATGTAATTTTTCGCACCCTTCTACCACCCTTGCAGCGGATGACGATCCACTTCAGATGGGCTCACGTATTGTGGACAAAGACTGTGATGAGAACATTATTCTACCTGGGGTGACTCTGGCCAAATGGCGGGCCAACCTGTCAATCCGACCCAAGCATCTCAAACACATGGTTCGCAAGGGTGTGCCGGAGGCCTTACGGGGGGAAGTGTGGCAGTTGTTGGCTGGTGTCCATGACAACAAAGGATTGATGGAAGACTACAGGGTACTTATCACAAAGGTAAGGCTGCTTTTATTTCAAACAACTTCATAAATTTCAGTGGTTTATTCATATTTTGAAGAAATCTTGATCTTAATTTCAGTAATTACAGTCTAAGTTCAGTTTTCCCATTATTGAAAATGTTTGTAGTAAAGTGTCATCCGAGGTCAAATCACTGCAAATGGTTGTATGGTCATTAAACTTGGTGGGTGTGGTCAACATTCAGTGCTGGAAATTTTGAAGGCCATTTCAAGGTCATGTGGTGTCATCCAAGGTCAAACAACTACAAGTACTTGTCCCCTGTAAATGACCAAGCTGAATCGCTAGATTTTTTAAACACGGGCAAATTTTGTGAAAAAGTGAGGATGCTCACAGCTGCTGTACTCCATTTCCCTACCTCTGTGCAGTGACATCAGCGCGATATTTGATGGTTGCACCAGTAAACCGCACATGCTGGCCTAAAGCGACAACATTTTTACACGCATGCACAAAGACATGCATTCATAAAAGCTGCGTCATCAAGTTTATGACATCACTGCAAGGAGGTAGAGAAATCGACTATATCAGTACACTGGATTTGATGTAGGTTTTAGGGATTAAGGTTAGGTTAAGTGTAATTTTAGTGTCATGGTTAGCATTTAGGGACTGTGGGTTAAGGTTTCTGGTTATAGCTTGGGTTACAATTGGATTACATTATATACAAGGTTTTGGATTTGCCTTAATCATGCTATTACCGACTATGTAGTCATTGCGTACTTAGAAAATGCTGCTTTTAAAATGGCAGCTTAGAAACATGCAAAATGGTAAAAATAATGATTTCTTGAAATAATGCTGTAATACTCCTAATCAGAGCAAAATTAGATATGCAAGGAATTGGTCTTATGTGCAAGGAATTAGGAATTTTCTGTCTGTAAATAGACAGAAATGAACATACAGTTTCTTATGGAGTAGTGTGATATGAACTATTGCTCATAACACAAAAAATGCAGCATCATAACTAACTGAAATTTAAAATAAAATAAAAGATATATCTGTTGAGCCATAAAAGAGAATGCTGCTATCATGAAACATGAGGGATTCTAAATAGGAACTAGAACTATGCGATTCATAATTAAGATGGCCCCAACAACTGTGGTTTAATCACATTTTATTGAAATATGCAAATGAGCATTGATAATATTCATATCTTGTCCAAAATGTATACAGCATGACCGCACATGACCTCATCATATTCTATCACTTTTGCCATGTTAAAAGTTCATTGATTATTTGGTTTAGTCGGTAGAGTGGATTAATGATCCACCCATGTAGACATCCACCCATCTGCATGATTACATAGCCTGCCACAACATGTCATAGGGCAAAAAAATGCAGTGTACTCAATGCATTGTAGACAGTTTGAAATATTCTACACCCAGACCACTTGGTTCTTGCAATTTAACAGTGGTGTGCTTGTCATGTTCTACCCATGTAAACACTAGAACTAAACAATATTTGAATCGGGTATAAAGCTGGGGATATTATAAATAAGTCTCAAATGTAACCTGATGCCAGGCATTTCCTCATACCTCATGTGATATTGAAAGAGATCTGGTTATTCACCACTTGTGAGCATAGCTAAATAATTATTACTATGCTGAATAAAATAATTTTCACATGATTCAGACTGTCAAATTTGTTACTCCTTGCCCATCCAAGTAAAAAGTTTTCAGGAAATCTGTTTACCATGTTGAAAGTGTGGTTTACCATGGCCATATACTTCCACAACAGCCTGGCTCAGTCTGCTAAGTATATAGGCTGCCCTCTGTTGACCAGGTTCTGTACCTGTTAGAGCCTTACAGGGACATAATTTAATTTTAAATGGTGTTTTGCTTCTGATATAATATGTCCATTAAATCCCTAAACAACACAACTGGTTTGTGGATGTGCTTCATGCCCATCATGCTGCATGCCTATTTCAGTAGTTCAACACAAAACAGCACAAAACACTTCTTAATTTCTAACGCTAACAAGGCTCTCGTCTCTAGCCTATTTCCCGGGAGGGAGGAGGTAAATGGATAGAAGCTTAAGAAGATTTCACATCGTGGGTGGGAATTGAACCAGGGGCCCCTGGGGCCCCAGTCCCATGTCCAGCGAGGGCAAGCCACAAGGGTGTCGCTGGCTCGGCCAGCGATTTCGTGCCCATATGGGTGTTCTTTTGATGATGTCATCACATCATTTGGAACTTAATGCATTTTCTAGCCTCAGTGGCATGGCATGGTCTATGGGCATGTTTGGGATATATGCACCCATACCTGGAAAAAGAAGAGGTATCTAATTAAAGGTTGACTCAAAGATTTCCCAAGGATAGCTCCCTCAATTTTCTAATCAAATCATGTTTTTTGCATGTACATAGTACTTCACCACTTATTAATCACTGTGTGAAATAGCTGAGCTCAAATCGACGTCCTTGATATAGAAAATTACAATTATAAATTTCTGGATCCAGAATTTTTGTAATGCACAGTATCCTATGGTACTGTTATACTACCAATAACGATTTACTTTAGGTGACTAACTTTTTAATTAATAAAATACTATACTCCAAAAATATCTTTCAAATCTCTAGTCGGCTTTTATTTAAAAACCCAAGTTATATAAACTTTTGTGGCGCCAGAAATTTGATGTTACCAGCAATTATAATAATCACAATCGTATTAAGGAATTTATCCTTGTTATGAAGAAGAAAATTTCAAACTCAGATATACCTTTTTGGACAATTTTCAAGATCATGAGACAATACAAGCCTAGACACTCTAAATGTGGATTTTTTTTATCAGAATATGATTGTGATTGTTATATTAGAAATGTCTGATGGACCAAACTGGAAATTTTGTCTGAAACGATTAGTAACAGTCACATAATATGATGTTAAATCTTGGTCTGAGTAAAGGTAGCTCAATTTGATTTCACATTGTTTAAAGCGTCGGTACATTTTACGTTGAATTGGCTTGAAGCCATGAGGACCCAATTACATAGAAAGTTGGCATAGATTTGGGTCAATTGATATTTATATTCATGGAAGCCCAGCCCTTTACAAATCTGTGTAATTCAGATATGAGTTAAAAAGAGCTGTCATGTCAAGTCAAATGATTTTCCCTTCAACGGTTTCACGGAGAATTGATAAATGAAACATTTGTTCTTGTGAAGTGTTCTGTCCTGGGGACGTAATAAAATTTGTGCTACTCACAAAGAAAAAAAAAAAAAACAGGAGAGTTGGTCAGTCAGATTTTTTAATTGTCTGGCCATTCATTACTTGTAAACTAACAAGGAAAGGTGGATGTGGTTATAGTGCAGCACATTTTAATATGTCAATACATATCAAGTTTGAGGGCATCCATGTTCCATTGGATATAACTTTGACTCATCATCACAAAGTTAGGAGAACTTTTCAGGAAATTTCCTGAAATTCAAGAAATGAGTTCACAAACTGTATCCTCAGGAAAAAGATGTTAAAGTTCAAAATTTAGGTCTATTTTAGGATTCCCAGTAAATTGGTACTTGCATCCTTGATGGTTGTGGGTTTGAGTTCCGCTGTGGTCAATCTTGTTGTGCACTTGGATAAGGCACTTTCCTTGTTTGTCTCTCTCCCCTCATCTGTTAAGATGTAGTCCAAATAGGCACTGCCCAAGGGCGTGTAATTTATGGCAGCCGACATACAATGTTGAGTCAAAAAAAGTAAAACCAAATTGAGCGATTTTTCATGAACACCCTCCTGTGTCTATCATATATTTTGTCATCCTGTAACTACATTCCATAGTTTGTTAGCTCTCATATACAAATTACGGCTTTAAAATTGATTAATGATTCAATAAGTCACAGTTGCAGAAATGAAAGTACCCAATGTGAGAGACCGAACAAGTTACACGCGAAGTAACCCAAAGAGACTCTTGGATTACGTTCAGCTTTGGGATTTGGCAACACATCATCCATTAATTAAAACATTTGGATAAATGTCAGAGAACACTAACCAAGTCCTGTGGTGAGTGGATGGGAGGGGAGGGGTAGGTGGGATCCCCACTCAAAATCTTTGCCCCCTCCTCGTCCCAATAAGAGAACAGACTAAAAGCATTAAAATGTTCCATTTGAAATTAATCCTGTTAATTTCCTTAAATCTTAAGTAATCTAACATTTATCATTCATCACAGTCCTGCTTTAGCATTTGAATAACGGCGCTAAGAAATCAACCTGTTATAAGCCCTGACGCTGTGTATAATAGTCCTCATGTGCACAGTCAGTGTGGCAATTTGTTCTGGGCTGAAAATGGATACCTTCACAAAAAAAAAGCAAAATTAAAAAACCCAAAATTTCCAAAATTTAAAATTAATTGGTAAATCTGATTTAACAGGCTATCTAATACATGAATTAATTTGGTAAATTCTGGTTAAGGTTTCTTAAAAAACTCCCTACATTTGGTTGGTACTTTTTTTACTCCCCCTGTTGCTAGTGACTGCGAAAGTGCATTGAATAGCTACGTAACTGTAAAGTTTACGTATATACCAACTGCAAGTGCAGTTTTTTGCTATAAATACACAGAAAGAACCTGAAACATGCGCATCAAAGGGTTAGACCCTGATATAAGTTTATTTGAAATGTTAAAAGTTCCACTTTGCCACATTAATTCGGTTAAATGCAATCAGATTTTTAAGACAAAAAGTATATAAGAGGATTATTTTTTAGCTTTTAAATTAAGATATTGAATGTTTTTATATGACTGTTTTGTACAAAATGAAGTTTTTGTACTTTTTTCACAAACTGATAAAATATGAAATTTTTCAACTTTTGTTTTCCCAGGTCGTCTCATAAAGGGCTACAAAACTAAACCCTTGTTATTGAAAAATTATCCATTACAAGTAATTTTTAGCTTTGAAATAATAGCCCCATTACGTTCAGTTCACACTGTAGAAATCTTCCTAAATTTTACATTCACTGTTTGTAAATGTTGTAATTTACAGATTTTGCATTTTTCTTTCAGTAATAAAACCTGAAGTACTCTGGACAAATTATCAATATTCCCTTCACTGCCCACTCAAACATTTTAATAACATGACAAAATATTATCAAGTAAATGATTTTAGACTTTTTTTTAAATTTTTTCCTAAATTACAATTCAATCACGGTGGCCGGCCAATCTTCATCATAGCGGCAAACTGCCGAACGAGTCCTTGGACGAGCCTGGACAGTGACCGGAATTTGAATTCACTGTAACGCGTTTTATAAATAGATCAGTGAGGGGCGAGTGGGAATTCCCGTACGGATCTAAATTGCCTTGCTTTAGTTAGTCGTGTGCATATTGTGCTGCAAAACTATCATCAATCGTTTTTAAGAACCGGGCCATGAGAGGATTGCTACATGTCATGTCAACGAATCATATTCCAACGTGGTTGCATGGCTACCTGGTAACCGGGGCCCCTAGGTCCACGGGGGGCCACTTGTAGTCAAAGGTGGATATGATGCTGAACAAGAAAACGCTAAAAAGGGCGTCTTTTTTTCCACAGGCGATGTACGCTCTTACATCATTTAGGGTGTCCAAAAACAGCAAAATATGGAAAAAGGGTATGTTTTTTTTCTTAACCCTGAAATTGTCATGCATGTTATATCTCATTAAGCAGGATCAAAATCATCCAAAGTATTGTATAATCAGAGAAATCGGAACTTGTGAAGTAAAGAAAAGCAAGATATAAAAGGATATATCTACGATTCAATTCCCTGCGACTTGGTTTGAGGGTAGCATAAACATATAAAAAATACTTGTCTATGGTATGTTATAGCTAGTTTTTTTAGTCGGTGACAATGACGTTTTAGGGGCTTGTTTTGAAATCCATGTTAGCTCATGTTCACGCATCATATCCACCGTTTAATACAAGTGCCCCCCCGGGGGCCTGGTACATGGTCCGCGGCTATAAATAGCGGTGACCCCTGCGATGACCATGAGGTCAACGAGCCTCGTTCAAACCATGGGATTCCCGTTTTGTAACGTTAATCATACAAAAAAAAAAGACTTACACTGGCGTTGTTCTTCAACTCCAACGGATTTTGAGTGGAAAAGATATTGAGAATAACATATTTTCGACTTTAGAATATGCAAGTTTAGTGATACGTGCTAAACCTAGGGAACGGCGAAAACGATGCTATCTTGGCCGACCCCCCTAATTCAATGGCAGTTCCTGATGCATTCAGACTGCCAGTAAATTCTGTAAACTTACTTATAAACCGAGTAAAATCAGGTTTAAATATTTTTTGACTGTTATTCTGCCATCTTTTACTGCAAAGTATTATTGAGCCTTGATTTAGTGCATGTTAAAATAAATAAATCTGATAATAACAGCATTTTACCGTGAGCCTCGTAAGTTTACAGATTCTTACAGTGCTGCAGCTCAACACCATCTTGTAGTCTCATTATGGCCTGAACTTCAAATATCTTTCTATTTTTGTTGCATTTTATTTTCATGACAAATATCAACAAGTCAAATCCTTAAACTTACTTACAAAACTGAGAAGGACTCCTTTTGAGGATACACCTTTCTAATGCTATAATTCACATACAAAAATATTTTTTTTTTTTTTAATTGTTAAAGGATTACCATTGCTTGAGGAGTAGTTATTAAACCAATGCAAAAAAATGTTTATTGTCAGTGATGACAATATATATTGTGCAAAGAGTTCCTATGTACCCTCCATTTTTAAAATTCTACAGGGAAGGAAAACACATTTTTTTTATTATGGCTTTACATTATTAAATACCTAACACTAAAAACCAAAAAAAAAAATGTCTTACAAAGGGAAGTACATAAAGAACTATTGCCACTATGTTGCTCTTCATTGTGAAAAAAACTTGAAACACCAATAACCTTTAATTTAAAATTTATTAATTGCATAATTCATTGGATCAGTAATGTGTATATAATGGCCCCATATAAACTAATTTAATTAATGGGACTTAAAACCTAATCAAACCATATGTTACGGTATAAATTATGAAGGGAAAAGAAATCAGCCTACATACTACTTTTGCAGTTGCGCACCTAGAAATATATACCAAGAATCTTGTGTTTGATAGGGGTGTGTGGGTCTAGGCATGAGGTCGTATGGAATCCTTTTAAGACAGCAGTGCCAAATCAAATTCATCTCAGACAGCAAAATGAGATTTGTACAATGATGAAAATCTATAACGTTTCCGTTGTGTAGTTTGACCTTTCAAATAGTTTTTTTTTGTTTTCAATTTCATGTTCCAGCATACATGAACAACTTAAGGGTGGTATGTGTTTTTAAATCATGGAAGGGTATGAATGAGGGTATTGTTCATGTCAATGACCACTAAGTAAAATAAACACAAGTTCCCATTCAGAAATCATGTTGGAAACCTGTCATTGTGTTGACCTGAGATCAGATATAATTATTTGTTTTTTACTTTCAAACAACCTTGAAAAGTGATCTTCAAGAAGCATTGTGATTTTAACCAAGGTCTTCTGTTTTATAAAGGTGTAGTAGGGAGAAAAAACACATGTATAGCATTTTCAAATTGTTCAGTTGATTCTGATTTGCATTTTGTATCATGAACAGATGTGTGTATTTGAAATTTTAACCAGGCCTACTTAGTTCTCAGGTGGGCAAGGATGAATTTTATTAATTTTTTTTCATGAAGCTGGGTACTGGTCAGCTTCAGGAATAGATTAATCAAATTCAGATGTGTGTATTATAATGCTCATCTGTCACTGTGTTACTGACAGAAATTACAAAATGTTGACTTTTTTTGCAAAGAAGTTTAAGCGTTAAGTCCATATATTTTTATGTGAAATTCGTCTGGTATGATGACATCCTGAGGATAGATTGCATGAGCATATGGTTGACTTCCAACTCGGTCAATATTTTGATATTCATTTTTAAACAGCTTTTGGCACATGCATAAGCAAATTTATCTTACTATGAAATATTGCACAGTTCATAAATGCCTGGAAATGTTTCTTAATATGGTTATAAAAATACCCTGTTTTGTGAAGTTAGGTACCATTAAAATATATTTCCACCTTTTGACCTTTTCAATATCCATGACTACAAAATCAAACAATAAAACAGAGCCCTGACTATTAATCTGAATACCACCTGGTCTGACATCCTGGTATTTTGTGAATACTGTAAAAGTAGAAATATTTGCGCTACATTAATTTTCGCGGTTTTCGCGCACTTACGAGCAAACGCGAAATTAAGAACATGCGAAAATGTGTATTTTGTGAGTAAGTCTATGTAAGATAGCTGAAAAAATGAATTTAAAAACAAGTGAAAATGCTAAAAATTGCAGAATCGCGAAAAATTACACACACAAAAATTACCACTTTTACAGTAGTTATAAAGGAAAGATATGCACCCTTTTGATGAGGCGGGTCACAAAATTTGTAATAAGAATGCCTTATTTAAACCACCATTAAAATTGTGTTGTTGTGAACTTCTCCTGCAATTTTATCATATGGGACAGATCCATTCAGGCCAACATAATACACAAAGGCCTTATCCCGTCCGCAACTTGTGTCCCAGGACCACATCTTTTCAACTCACAGGGCAGCTATTTACTATTTTCTATTTCATTCGCTGACTCTGATGTTTTTGTTGCAATTGCTTACTCTATCTCACTCAAAAAAATATAAGCATAATAAATAAATTTTGCATCTACAGTAGGATTTGAACCCAGGACCTTTCGATTACAAGACGAGCACCTATAGACGCACGCCATGCAATCCGAGCCGGGCAGAAGGTTGTTCTTTTGTAATACTTAAATAAATCCATTAACAGAATAAAGTGCAAGCATAATCATGAATAGCACCGCTATGTGACGAGTCAAAAAGATGTGATCCTGGAATGCAAGTTGTGGACAGAATATAAGTCATCTGTAGCATAATACCAGCAACTCTGAAGGTTGAATTTACGATCTTTGTTGTTCAAATATAACTGAGCTTTGCAAAGTCGAAATTGTCATAGTTTAAAAGAAGGGCACTATTCTGGCACTATCAGTGTTTGTTTTTTCATATCTCATTTCACAAATCCATCAATTATATCCAGATGGATTAATTTCCATCAGAGTAAGCAGGTTATTTCATAAAATATCACAAATAACTGCTGGTATATAAATGACTGACAACATTGAATGTCATAATCAGACAGTTATACACATATTGTTTCTGAAACCGACTAGCTTTTGTGCAACAGAGTAATTAAACTCAGTACAAGCACAAGTTTTATTATCATAAACTTTAAATTTCCAAACCTGGTTTGATGACTTTTATTGTATCCTGGTGAAGAAAACACTGATAGTGCCCTTACTTGCAAAGTTCTGGTTATGGTACCAATAAATTATGAGCCAGAGTATAAGTTTCTCTACTTTGATCAGCAGTAAATAGGTGGGAATTATTCGGCTTTTGTTGATGTAAAAGTGTTCCTTATTAATGCTTGTGCTCTCCAAGCATCATACAACCCACACTCATTGCATCCTTGCATTTACTGCACCTTATCAGTATTAGTTTACAATGTGAAGAGCCCTTCCTATTTGGTAATGATCAAGGTATAGGATGCATCCATGTTCACACTGCATCCTCCTCCTCCTGATCTCCGGCTATTGTCTGTTGAGTTCTGATACACTGCGGGCTGGGCTGAGGTATTCTTGCTAACGGCATTCCTCGGTCAAAGGGATCATTACATTTTGCACACATTTTCTTAATTAAAGACTTGCAACCTATTCTGAAAGGTCTGTGACAGATACTATAAATAAAACAATTTAAAAAGCTGTTCATCATTCCCAACCATCCTGTGATAAACATAAGAGTTGGGGAGATTTTGATGTCAGAAGTTCCCCTTATTATACGCACAACAACGAAAGGAATCCATGTGACATAAAATGCACTGATGACAATCAGGAACATTTTGGCTAGAAGTCTTTCGTTACGTCTCTTGCTCATTTCCGGGTTTGGTTGCTGATACGCCAATTCGTATTGACGCGTCTTGCGTTCTTGAATAAAGCACACTCTCAGAATACAGAAATAACAGAATGCCGAGGTGGCCAGGGCCGGAAGGACCACAATAGAAATGAGATAAAACGAGAATGTGACGCTCTCCTCCCAGTGCATTGTGCAGTCATAAGAGGCAGAATTGTAGTAGTAGTTACTCTCACCCCATCCAAATAAAGAAGGTAGAAAAACTATTGCACTAATAAGCCATATTAAAACAACATAAATCCTGGCCCTGCACTTTGTCAATATTGACTGGTATTGCAGGGGTTTGATGATAGCAATATAGCGATCAATTGAGACGCCGGCGAGACTCAGTATAGAAACGCCGACCATTAAAGCAAGAAAGTACCCAACTAACTTGCATAGCATCAATCCATATGGCCACCCGTCTACAAACCAGGCGTGTATGGAAAACATGCAGTTGACACCAACTCCGAGATCAGCGAACGCCAACGATTTGATGAAGATGCTTGTGGTGTTCTTCAGAGAGCGTGTGTAGTGAAACACAACCAAGACTACTGTGTTTCCGACTACAATTAAAATGGTAGAGGATAACATTATGACGAGTGTCAGCCATCTAAGCCAGCTTTGTGGCTTGTATTCCAATGTTTCATCGGTTTGGAGCTGGTTTACACTTGTTGTCAAATCTTCCATCACTTGAGGGGCTGAAGCATAAAAATAGCTTAACATGTCTTGCTTTGATTCTCTGTTATATGATGAGCTTAAGCCCCAGTAGTGCTTTACTGTTTTATAATTTCCAAAGTTGTATGCAAAAGCAATATACCATATTTAACAGTATTATGGCAGTTGAATCTAACAACATGCTGTTATCCTTTTGTTAATATAGACAAATGTTCGACAGCTCCACCTCCAATGTGTCTATCTCCTTGACTCAGATACATGTCCTCAATTTCCATAGTGTACAGTATAATTTAAAAGCATTCTAAAAGCTTTTAAGATGCAGAGCTCTGTCAATATAATCAGCTAGAGTTACATTCTCTGGGTAAACTTAAATCACTAGGGTGGATCAAAGATGAGCTGGTACAAGGGCAGTGGTTAAAGATTTATTGATTACACTTAGTCTAACTAGGGCAATTTACAAGCCCTGTTGAAATTTATAACTATTGGTTAACATCTCAAACTGTGATGTCAGCCCCTTCCACGAAACATGCTACTAATCACGTAGGAGGATTGTCAATATTGGCGTCCAAATACCTGTTAAATTTGCCAGTCTATTTCAGGATAACTTCTCGGAAGAACAATCGTTCAAGTGAATGATGGGCATCTTCATCATCGTAACCCATAGCTCATTTCTTTAAGATGAAGAATAGATCTGGTTTCACTCGCTAGTGTTTGGAGAGCATTATTCAGACCAGTTGAGCACACCTAACAATATTGGTTAGGCTGACTTTTCTCCCCAGACAGAGTTGGTAATGTTTTAGCAGGCCAGGCAAGTTGATCTCTGGAGTGGTAAACTTTAGCGAGTGAGGCTACATGCCATGGAAGGAGTGGATTGTTTTGGTCAGTGTATCCCCGTATAGAGGATAGGTAGTGTTTCATCATCCCTTGGGTGGTTAGTTTCGAAGCAACCTGGATTTAAAAAAATGACAAACAGAAACAGAAGGGATTATTTTCTGGAAAAGAATTTTTTTTTTATTTTTAATTTTTTATGCTTGAATGAACGTTCTAAGAGGTAGCTTATTCGGATATTGAAAGATATGGTTCCAACGGATTTGCACTTGATCAATCTCCAATAATACAGGGTATTGATGACTCTTGGTGGTTGTTGACCCCCTTGATAGCAAAAACCAAATTACTTCTTTGCTCTTGTGGCTAAAGCCATGGGACTCTACAGGGGGGGTACGCGACCCAAATTTGTAAGGGTGTGCGTCCCAGGGAAAAAATGACCCATGTTTATAGTGACCAAAATGATACAAATATGGACCATTTATATAGTTGGTCCGAAATTTCGACCCATAATAAGTGTGAAAATTAGCACCCATTTCATAGTAATCTTAGTAAAAGCGGCCCATTTTCATAGTAGCTTTTTACGAAATCCGAAATCAACCATTTCATTGTGAATTTAGCGAAAATTGGAAAAATGACCATTGGCAGAGTAAAATGCGACCAAAAATTGAAAAATGGCCATTGATATAGTACGCAATGACCTCAAAAGTGACCCCATCTTGATAGTAGCCTGGTGGCCAAAACGACCATATTTTGTTATAGTAAGGCGTGAAAAATGCGACCCTAATCGGCGGCAATTATTGTAACTACCATTTTCCACTGAGTACCCCCCCCCCCCCCCCCGGGGAATATACATGCCGTATCAGTTGTGTTCAAAAAGAAGGAAGGAGAATCCGCATTTGAATAAAATATCCGAATGCCGGTGGTGTGATACATAGTCACTTTAGGGCCTGGAATAACATTGAAATGGAAATCAATATTTGTATTGAATATAAAAGGTAACACCCAAATAAATTCAGTTAAAGAAAAAATGTTCAAAAATTGGAATTGGGATTGGTGCTTTAAATATTTGTGAATTTGGTTAGAATTTGTGAGTAGTTGGTTGTGCTTATGTCTCGATGTTGTAAATTACACTGCAAAATATCTCATAGAAGTACATTCTGTAAAGTAATTTCACACTTTGTTTTCATTACAATAGATGACTAGAATCATCACTTGCCAAGTTATTACATTACCAACCAATATCTTTCAATGTGATTGAATTGTATATTTAACATATTATATTGAGGGAAAAGTTGTTGGTTAAAAGGGTACATAATTTTGAAAACCCTATACATATTAATAGGTCAGCTGACTGACCTGTGAGGTCATCCTAAGGACAATGGATGACTGATTTTATTCATTGGTATCTCAATTGATTTCTCCCATTGCCAGGATCCAATTCATAAAATGGTTTTAAAGGGTGCCCATGACTAATAGCTAACCGACGACTTCATACAAATTAACCTGGACTTTGAATCAATTTTCAACCCTAGATTGTTTTAGTACAATTGTTCCATACAACTTTTGAATAGGCTGCATTATGTGTTAAGACCACCCGCGTGACTTTTCTTGAAACCTAAGCATAAAAGAAGAGTGAGCTCCTGTTTCATTTTATCTGAATTCAGTAGAGCTATGGAAGCTAGTGTGGTCTTCTCTCAGGTGGTCATTTGTGATCCATCCTAGACAGATTGGTGTAATTGTAAATTTTATACCCATTCTGATTTAGGAATCAATCAATGAATTACCCTCGGCGAATATACCATTATTTTGTTGGAAAGACATCTGCTTCAGCTTCGTTAAAAAAATAAAAACCGTATTCTCAAACGCCTTATGAAATTTTAATGATATTGCTATCTAAACGCATTCATTTTAAAACTGTTAAATTTTCAAAAAAAGAAAAGGGTACGAATCCTACTCCGTACCCACGGAGATCATAATCTTCAGCCCGCCATCTAAAGCACCCGATTGGTTAAAAAAACATTCAGCCTAGTGCGGATTGATATCCATCATAATAGAGGGATTTATTCAATTGAATGAAGTTAAATTCTCAATATTTTATTTAGTTACATATTTCACAATTCATGGTCATTTCAAGGCACTGAGTCATGAAACATGCTTAAAGTGCATGGAAATAATAGCTAAATCATGCCCAAATTATAATCGCAAAAAATACAAGACTTAGAATAGAGTAGTGATGGTACACTCACACGGGTTGGGAATGTGGGAATCGTTTCAAACAAAAACACACTCATGTGCGGTTGAATGGATTATATTAATGTGGATATAGGATCCTACTTCACAGTGATCTGACTATTACGTGCGGGTTAATAAACAAAAAGTTCTGCGGAATACGCATCGTACCAGCTTACGTGCTGGATTTGAAGATTAAAACATGGTGCATTTTCTCAATTAATTTGAAGTTATGTATATTTGTAATGTGGCCTTACCATATGTGTATATAATCAACATTGGTAACACAATTGCATTTGTTTGTACCTGCAGATTTTTTTTTTACTCATTCTACAAATGTATGTTCTCTGGATGGAGATAATTATATACTCCCAGTGACACACTAGATTTGTCTTCCCAGAAACTAACTGGTTGGTGCCATGTGGGGTTGTGGATTTTCTAGAGTGGAGTACTTACCTAGCCCTCTTAAAACAACAGGACGCGAGATTTCTTTCTTACAGAATATGTTATTCTCTGCATATTTGTTTTGGTCAGGAAAGTGGGTGAGTGTATTCATCAACTTTAAAGTTAATTAACTACTCCTGTTTAGATCTAGTGCCCTAGCCAACCATGCAAGGGCATGATCGATGATGGGCAAATAATGGGGGATTCCCTAATAAGAAAACCACTTTCTTGAGGAATTTTGCACGAAGCGAGGCTTAAGGCAACAGTAAATCAATGTTACAATCATGACAATAAAATCAAATTTGATCATTAGGTATATCGTGCCATCGGGGTTCAAATTAGGCGACATGTAGGAATTGTTTCGAAACACACAAAAGTTGGGATGAATAGCTAAAAGTAATCGGAATATTGCAATTTATACCCCATACTTTTTGAAAAAAATTCCAGTTGTGTTGATATCTTCGCTATTCTGTCTATTTAAATATTACATTTAGCATGTCAGTTATTTTTAGCAATAGCAGATGATGCGTCTGTTTGTTTGCAAGTGATTGAGGAGATAGAAAGTTTTGCAAACAAATTTGGCAGGAAATATATCATCAGCTTTCCAATTTGCAGTAATAAGTTTGACACAACTGCACATTTTACAATTATTCAATTAAAAGCCAGATGAAACAAAATTGTACTGTCTTGTTTTTTTTTATTATTATTATTTTAACTGTTATATTTCCACAGGGTTAAATTTGCATTTGCTTGCATATTACTGCAATATTTTCACAGGGTTAATTTTTTGTGATTTTTACAATACCGAACACCTGCAATATTTTGAATTTGTTGCACAATATTTGTATTGGCTTTTAAATTCAAACTCCCACTTGTTGCTCTTGAAAATATAACTCAGTGGGAAAATAACCACAGTGTATGGTAGATAAACTTTCTGTTGAGTTTAGGTGTGTGATATAATTGATACTCATGTCAAGTTATGCTTATTCGCTCTCAAAAAAAAACAAAAAATGGGCAAGTATTAGAATACAGATATTATGTGATTCTAACACAAAGCTGGAGGAAGGCCAACACAACATCCATATATACATGTTCATGTTGTAAAGATTCAGTTCCTTTTTTTTTTTTTTTTTTTTCCATCATGAACCAAAAACAAGTGTTCTCAATCTTGCCTATTTTTAGAGCCATGATAGTAGTAAATAGAAGTGCTGTTTTTACATTTCCCAGAAGTATTTTCTATGAGGTCAATAAAAGTTGACTCATCTGATCCTGTTCATATTTCTGGAGATAGAATTAGGGGAGGATCTTGTTAATTATTATTCACTGCTGTAGATAATTTCATAATTTGAAAGATTTTGGGTATAAGCAAGAAATTGTGCATAAACTTCTTTATACACACTCTAGACCATGCCTGGAGGTAATTTGACATACTACTTACTTACTTCATAGTTGTAAAAAAACAAAACAAATTTTGTGGTCTTGGGACTTGCAATTTGGGTATCAAATTTAGAGGTGCATTTCTTGATTCCAGCACCTTCTGCTTTATTTTTGGTCTACTAGATGTTCTTGAGAAAACTTTATTCCCAAAATTTAAGCTGATTCCAATCTTGCAGTTTGGTGTTATAAGCAAATGCTTTATTACAGGGTCCTATAGGTCATAGTGCTGTAATTTATGTCCATTTACGGACAGAAAATAAAAAATTCTAGCGGTGGTACGATCAAATTTACATGAGTTTTCTACTAAATATGGATTGAAAGGTTTACCAACAGTTTTTAAAATGTGGACCAAATAGAAGAACCTAGTTTTGCAAAAAAAAAAAAAAATGTTTGGCAAGGTACACCAGTATGCCTTTTAAAATTAGTTTTGATACAAAAATATTAGTAGTTAGATCTCTTGCAGAAAGTCTTTGATAAAGCTACCCTGGTTCAGTGACAATTATGAAGATGTTCTCAAGTTCAGCAAGATAACCTTGCAATTTACATATGGCCAATCTCATAACAATGCGTCTTCTCACTTACCTTTAATTAATACATTTATAATAACCATGTAGACTTGTCAATTGGCATCATCATCATATTAGAGCATAGCCATTAGTTGGTTATACACAGCCGTAATCCCAGTCTGTTGTGGTATCTGCCAATGGACAAAGAATATAACTTTTGATCTAATCATGACAATTGAGCAAAGTTCATTCACAGATATTTGATTGTGGGCAGTATAAAGGATGAGCCATTTCGATGAAATTGATACTGGTCAAGTAATCAAACAATGACTGTGTAAGTGAGCTTATACATTTGAAATGTTTATTTAAAAGTTGGTAAGGAAATGTTAGTCTATTATTAATGCATCACATATTCACATTGCCATAGTAAATAGCCTGCGGCTTTTGAGTTGAGTTCAATATTTTTTAAAGAAAAGATTGTGCAGAAAATGTAGATAAATAATGCAGTGTATTCAGGATAATATGAGAATTACATCAATCTTGACAAGTTTTTGTGTTATCTGAACAAGAAGGGCACCATCAAGAATGATGTTTGGTAGAGGGTGGTGTCTGTGTGGCGCATGTCTGTGGTAAATATGTTATCCAAATTTCAACCCTAAATGCCCACTGTTTCAACGTTCATGCATTTTCATGGCACTTGCATGTAATGGCCCATAGTTACCCCTTCATGAGTGGGATCAAAGGTCATCTGGAGGTCATAGCCCCAAAATGGTCAGATTTATTAAATTGCTTGGTGTTTTCACATATGTCGATCAATTTTCATGACATTTGGATACATTGGTCCTTGGGTAGTGTCCCCACATGTTGGTGACCTCATTTGACCTTGGTGACCTCATTTGACCTTTGTCCCCATTCACAAACCGCAACAGCAGACGACACAAGCGTTTGGTGATCCCTGTATTTTTTTATTCTACCATATACTATCACAGCAAATGTGATGAATATCATTAATCTTTCCTTGGAGATTGGCAGCACACTCAAGTGTTGGGAACAATTTGTGCATAGCCAGATTCAAACTTGCAACCCCTGCAGCACCAGCACGGTGCTCTTACCAATTGAGCTAACAAGCCAGGATTGGTAGGAGAGCGATAGATTAAATCTATCTAAGTCCAAAAGGGAGGAAAAGTGACAGTCAAACTTGCAGTTAATGGACTATAGCTACCATAGTGTGTTAATGATCTATACCATGGCACTTGCCTTCTGACCTGAACTCAATTCAACTCAATTCAACTCAATGTATATTATCTAAGGTCATGTTTCATATTATAGTGGAAGACAAATGGAAATTTAGATATTGGGTAAAAATATAATTATTATACTCTGGGACATGCTCGTTGCGCATACTGCGTCTACGTGCAATTCGATGGTGCGCCGTGTTGGCGGGAAAGCGGGCGTACGATCTAAACTGTCCAAGAAATTATGAGCCAGAGTATAGAGAAGCTGGAAATAAGAAGTTGCACGAAGGGGATGCAGTTCAAGGAGTTGGATCATAGGTACGGTTTTTTGGTTCCCTTGTATTTACAGATTTAAGTAACAAGTTTTTAGTATTGTGTGGAATATTGTTTTTACAATTATAGTATGTTACTCTACCAGTTATTGTAATAGGAATTAATCATTACAATATAAATTACTGGTTAGTGGGTATATAATGTACTGATTTTCATCCAAAAGTGAGAATAAAATCTGTGTCCTTCTGTGTCAGGAAGGTGTTGAATCATTTGCTTGTACTTTATTTTGCCCAACTTATAACTTGTAGTGGCCTTAAATATTGTAAAATGTGGACTGTAGCACACTTTTCACACACTAAAAGTGATGCAAATTTAGGGCCACAATAGTTGATATTCATTTATTGTATGACAGTTACAGCTTCCAATTTCAAGTTAGACTGAATTCTAGTAGTGCAGTGTTACATTCTGGGCACTACTAACCAATTTGATTACTAAATACACATATAAATATATGATAACCAATCATAAACTTGGTAAGAAATCTTTAAGTGCACATGAAAGGTCTATTTTGATTGGTCATGTTATCATCCTTATATCATGTAATGAGCCATCAGATATACCGTAAGAAAGATGTCACTCTCCCTGGGGTTTACCATTTAAAGTGTCCTCTAATCAACTAAATTATTTTGTATCTTGTAAAACTACATAATGCAAGGCATTATTTGTATTGATTGCCACATTTTTAATTAAGCCATGCTGTGATGCGGGCATACCATGTGCAAAAAGAAAAAAAAAACGGGATGAGTTTCAACAACTATTGGAAAGAAGTAGACTTGTTCAATCATTTTCGCTGTGGGGCAAGGCTACCAAAGTTTTCCCTCTAGCGATAGCAGTCCTGCCCATCGCTGACAGTTGGCTTTGTTTTTCAGCGTACCTCTTTTTTCCCAATAAGACACTGATGTATTGCAGGAAAGTGTTCACTGACTGGTCAGGTTTCCTCTTAACTGTTTGGAGACATCCTTGCATTCTCTGTAACTGGCTCATTATCAGGCAAGTGGAATATATTCCGTATGAATTTCATGTGACCGCTTCCTGGCTCTCCTCAAAAAGGGGTGCTGTCTCAGTCAGGTTGTGGATGATGCAGTGCTATCTTCTACTCCACTGATCACCTACAATGTAATCTCCGTATACGTTCCCATTCAAGCCTGACTAATGCCTTTTCATCATTTTCTACGCTCGATGTAGCAATAGACCTACATACCCACTGGAACATTTGGCAACCCCTGATTGCGCACACAGGTCAGGGGCCAATGATCTAGCAACACGGACGTTCTCATTTTGCTACGCTCATAGCAAGTTGTGTGCTCTTAATGTGCCTTGAGAAGTTTGCAATTTTCAGCGGATTTATAGCTTTTGATACAGAGTCAGTGTTGCTAGATCATTGGCCCCTGACGTGTGTGCACTCAGGGGTTGCCAAATTTTCCAGTGGGTATCGTAGGTATATTTGCTAATAGAGCGTAGAAAATGAAAAGGCATTAAGGTCAGGCTGAATGGTAAGTATACAGAGATTATGGTGATATGACTCTCCCCGGGGGAGAGGGGAATATTTTACCTGTGAAACATTTGAACATGTAACAATTTTCAGTAACCTATTGAAAGAACTTTCGAAAGAATCGACTGTAAGAAAATATTAAGCAAACTTCTGTTGTACATGTATAGTGGCGAGAGTAGCATCAGTTGTATAGCTAACTGGTAGTTCTTCTACCATTGCCGGAAGATAGAACAGACCAGAAGTGCCCTGGTAGAGGATATTAGGTCATGTTTCTGTGCATAACTTGAAGGTCAGTGATCTCATGAGGGAAAATAAATGGAAGCCTGTGGAAGGACCAACTTAAACCAAGCTAAAAAAAAGAAGGGATTGACAACATGCAAAAATGACTGGATGTGGTAAAAATGATAGAGGATATCACATGGGAAGTTCCGCCTCTGAGCTAAGGAATCAGCAGTCAAAGGTTGCATTTGGAGTTAGTGGTCACATTTGGCCTTGCTAGTGTTTAGCCAAGTACTATAGAACTTAAGGGGATTTACAAAAAAATCTAGATATGACGAGGTATTCCGCAGTAAGAGGTGTAAAGCGAAGGACCCGATTTAGTATATAAAGTTTTCATCTTGGTAGAATGGCTTTCACCCCAAAAACCCAATCTGTAAAGTTTCGCACTGATATTTCACCCCTTTTTGATTTTAGAGCTAAAAATGTGATTTTGTAATCCCCATAGAATACTGTGTAAAATAATATAGTCGACCAAAATGGGGCACATTTCTGCTCATAAACATCCAAACCAAAGGACCTTTTGCCCTAAGATTTCACAGGGTAAATGAGAAAATAGTAGGTACAAAATTTGACCACTTCCGGTAAAATCTGGGATTCTGGGGATGAGGCTATTAGCGAATCGGACCATGGTCCATTAAGGTTCTTTTAAAGTCATTGAGAATAATTGTTCCCATGCCCAATATGCTGCTTGTAAAAATTTCAGCTTATAAATAAAAAATCGGAAGATAATGCAAGATCCTACCTGTACATGATGTAATTGGTACGTCTAGGTGGTTCATTGGCAAACTTCAAGATGTTTTTTTTTTTAATATAGTCAACATTTCCAAGTCAAGGGGCTGGATGTTCGTTTCATTGATTTGAGCATCACTTATTGGGATTTTGGCAAGAGATCAAAACAGTTCCTATCTAGAAAAAAATGCAAAAGTGAGACACTAACTTGATAATAGGATTTCAGAGGTGTTGAATTTGGAACAAGACAAAAACAAATGGTACTTGACTGGGGATAGGTGGATGACAATTTGGATAAAGCCAAAAAAATATGGAAAAATGCAAATCCACATGTAAAAAAAGAATAATATTTGTGTCTGGCTTATCTGTCCATCAACAGTTTAAGAAAATGAGAATTTAACTTCCAACAGAAAAAGTCTGTGTTAAGCTGTTCTTACGAATTTGCTAAGCAAGGTGACAATGATTCTTTCAAGAGGATGTCACATGGCAAGGGGTCAGGGGATACAGGTCAGAAATGTTTAAAGGAAATAACACACTAGCATGAAATGGCTCATGAAAAGTTTATTTTGTGTGCAGCGTCTGTGTAGGGAGCTAAAATAGCAATTTAAAAACAAGTGAAACTTGTTAAAATTGTTGATGTGTGAAATATTAATTGTGTGAAAATTATCACTTTAATGTGGCTTACAACAACAGTGAAACAATTTCACACCTGTTGAACAAATGCATTTTACTTGGTTAAATAACATGACCTAAACTTTAAAGTTACTCTAGGATATCAAGCAGGTAAAATAGTCGACACAGCATATATAAATAATTCTGTAGGAAAATGTTCTAGGTTATTACTTATTTTATGAACCATTTCATGATTTCTTAAATGATAACCAATGCACTGAATAAAAAATATTGTCCAAATATGGTACTAGCAAAAGTTCTAGTTGCATTATATAGTTTGCGTGGGGGATTTTAGCAGGGGTTGGTTTTGTGTCTGCCGCTTTTCAAATTGATAACGTTACATCTCAGACTTGGTGGAAAGCAATCTCTAATTTCTTATTAGGCAGGTAGCTTCTTAATGACTTGTAATTGATATTCAAGGGGCCTGCGTCCTGCATAGGGCGGTTGCACGGGAGGTCAATAGGTTATTTTGGTCAGACCTGCCTCCAGAACAACCCAAGCATGCCAAAGAATACAATAGAATCACTGAGAAAATATCTGAAATGTGAAGGTGAACCAGGTGCATGTATTGTATTCTTCTAATGCTGGGATGATCTGGAGGACAACAAAAAGGGTCCATGTCAACATAATTTAGTCCGTGCAAGGACCCCTATATGTACAAAACTGAAAATGCAATAATTGCATTTATTACAACTTTAATTTACCATTCTATGATTATGCAGTTAAAGTTAAATCAACAAGAAGAAATGTGTTTGCAAGATGAGTTGCAAGTAAAAGATTGGCCCTAATAGGACACAAAATATCAACAGGAATTAGCTAAAACAGAGGAAAGATAGGAAAATTTGTAATAAGAAAAAAAAAAGAAGAGAGATTAACCTAAAACCCCAACATGATGTTGTGTTTAATGCTTTCCTCCTTGAGCCTTGACTGAGTTAAACCCTCCCCTAACTTCTGCATGTGCAGTGGAAGACATGTATTCTGCAGGTAATTACAAAAATGCAAAGATGGCAATGTCCATGCAAAAACACATGCGTAGTTAAGCTTTTTAAATTGTTCAGTGAAGTGCAGATTTTTCATCACTAATGTTGTACATAATGTTACAGCACTAATGTCAAGAATCTCCACTTGCTTACCTTAGTTACACTGCATAACAGTGCTATAAATATGCACCCAGCTCAGTGATGATCATGTTTGCTGCTAAACAAAATCCATTCACAAAAGAGTTAAGACCTCTGCAAGAAGTTGATGTAGCTGACATGTAAAATTTTCTTATAAATTGGATTGCATTCCTTAAAATAATATACATGGTTTACATGTCTCACAGCAGGAAAGCCTTGGTGGTAGCAATCGGCCCAGCCCGCCATGTGTATTCCTATCCACTTTCAATTTTAACACCCAGAAACTATGGTGGTACCAGTTGGATTGTGTTCTCAGTGCCGGTGCAGTATTGTATCAGGCTGGGCTGTGAGTGGTGGAAATAATGATGATGTCATCAATTACTGCCGGCTGTGTTGTTTTCAGCATGGGCATCTGTGGACTGAGGTCTTTTGTGTATGTTTTCCTATTTCAGGTAACTGGATTGTCCACTCATATGTGAAAGGGAAGATGCATGAGGCTGGTTGGGGAGACACCTTTTGTTTGTCTGTTGTCTTGTGTCAATGACAAGGCATGTACAAAATAGTAAATGTTTTCCAGTGAAAAAG
>JAMKCH010084957.1:0-90343 GCA_023653785.1 Ophioderma brevispina | reverse complement strand
TATCAGCTGAATATGGTAAAAGCTGACGATTTTCGTCACCTTAGACCTAACTCTAATAATGTTAGTAGTTTGATTCTGGTTCCCAGAGCCAAGGCTTTCACCAATCTGAAGGTGCACACTTGAAATGCTTGTTCCATATACAACAAAACAGTTACATTATTAGACCAAGTCATTGATCATGATGATGATATCATGCTTATAAATGGAACTTGGCTTGTTGAGAACGATCCAGTTGTCAGTAGGTGAATGTACTTCAGCAGGTTATGATTTCATCAACCATCCCCGTGGAAATTATTTTTTTTTTTCGGTTTTGACGGCCCTGGTGTTACCGCCCATATTTTTATTTACTTCCATTCTTACAATTGATAAATGCACATTTCTACATATCATATTTCACATTTACGTTACATATAACGTTTTAATAAAAAAATAATTAATATAAACCGGATTTATGTATTTATATACAAACAAAAACTTGGACACTCTCACACACCCTCACTCTCAGCGAACATAATATTCCAATTCATGAAGCAATTTCAACCATATTATAATATAATGAATATAATGAAAACAATATTGTATAAATATTGTAAGCAGCTAAGAAAAATATATTAACTCGAAATTTTTCCTTATCAATCAATTGAAAAGCCCCTTCCAAACATGCTATTTGTTATGAAATAAGGAATAATTCGAGTTTTTCAGTAGGATATATTTTTCTAGTTTATAATAGTTTTCAATTTCTCTTTGAAGAACAATAAATGAAAGAGGGGACATTTGACATCTGGTTCTATATATGTAGAACTTTGTTAACATGATCAACACATTTAAGACCGAATTACATATTTTTAAATCAACACCAAAGAGAATATGATATTTGTTTAGAGTAACTGGGACTCCAAGCTTACTTAAAAACCAGTTTTGTATTTGAGACCAAATAATCTTAAAGGTCCATGGCCCGATCGCTAATAGCCTCGTCCCCAGGGACCCCAAATTTTACCGGAAGTGGTACAAATTTTGATATCAGAAGAAAGCTACTATTTTTCTCATTTACCCTGTGAAATTTTAGGGCTAAAGGATGTTTAGTTTGTAAGTTATGAGCGAAAATATGCCCCATTTTGGTCGACCAATATTAATTTTACACAGCACTCTATGGGGCTTACAAAATCACGTTTTTAGGTCTCACATCAAAACGGATTGAAATATCGCCGCGAAAATTTACAGATGGAGTTTTGGGGTGAAGTCCATTCTATCAAGATGAAAACTTCATCTACTTAAATCGGGCCATCCCCCTTTAACTTCTTGTTCGTTCGTTCGTGCAAGTCCAAAATCACAGTGGAAGATCCGTCTTTAACCAGCTGATAGTTAACTTCTTTACATTCCGCTAATATGTGCTCAATTGTCTCAGCCTCTTCTTTGCAAAAAAGTACATATATTATCAATTCTTCGACCTATTTTATACATAAACGAATTTGTAGTTAAAGTTCTATTGAGGACTCTGTATTGGAACCATCTTAGTTTCGTATCCATTGTACATCTAAAAGGGATCAAACAGAATGTTTTCCCATCATTTACTGAAAAAACAACGTTTAATTTTAAATTCCAGTTTTGTCTCGATTTTGGTTCCTTGAATGCTGCAAGAGAATTACAGAGAGACTTACATCCTCTCTTATCCTTCAAAATAAAGCTTAAATAAAAAGGAATAAAAGGAAAGTGTATTTTGATAATATAGACATCTGCTCTGAAAAGGTGTTTAAAACTGTTCTTGATTGCACTAAGTACCCTGTTATATTCCAGAAAGTTTGTCCGTAGGCCATATTTCTCTTTCAGTTCTACTAATGTCATAAAACGGCCACCATCCGTTACCAGATCAGCGACAGAGTAAATTCCTGCTTTTGACCATGTTCTGAGATTTAGTTCCTTTCCCCGTGGAAATTATGATGAACATGGCGGTATTGTTTTTTTGTTTTTTTTATTTAAAAAAAACCCTAAATTGCCTTTCCCACTGGTTTTGAAACATCTACCTTAGACCATATTCGTGTCGCTGACAAAACTAAGTCTGTTCAATTGTCTGTCTACACCGTCTACTGCCAATGGTCTTCTTACATCTCAGTTCTTGACTGATTTCGAGCAATTTTTGTTCACATTTGTACAACCCCTGGCCAGTTGGCCACTCTCAGTGACTTCAATGTTCACATTGTTAATCCTTAAAAATGGGACTCTTATCCGTTTTGCCGTTTTAAGGATTTTCTCAACACGTCAGACATACGTATTTCAGCATCGAAGACGACTCTTTGCAAGTCGGCATTGCATTGTAATCTCGTGCAGCCCGCGTCGCGGCACACACCAGGTAGTAAGGTTCGTGTTCATTAAATTAAACAACTTATTAAGATAAAGCTTTTGATTATTGATATAAAACAAATATAAAAACTTAAAAAAATTAAAAAAATTAAAATAAATACTTTTGTTTTAAAAGTTTGTCATTCAAGGTCACAGTGTCTGTCTAGTATTCAGGAGTTTGAATCGTAGTTTTGAGGTGGGTCTTGGCCTTGGTCAAGTGACCGTAACGAACCCCTAGCAGACGGTAAACTCAGCGTGATTAACCACCTCTCTAGGGGTATCCCTCGAACAGAACAGGACGGCATGACAGCAGGGGTAACACTCTACTCTTTTGAAACTGGACTGTGATATACATGTACAGGTAGCTTTTGGTACGGGCAAGAAGTCTTAACGTTCCCCTCCGAAGGGGGACGGGATATCTCATGGTTCATGTTTTGTTCCAAGTCAAATGAACCCCTTGGGGGAGGAGAGAGCGGAACTCTCATTTTAATCAATAGTCATATACAAGATTAAATCCAGCATTTAGTACCCGATTAAATCCCACCAAGTGGTCCCATCGGGGTTCGAACCGGGACTTCAGTACCAAAGGCAAATATCCTATCTAGTGGGTACGTAACGCCTTTTAATCAGGGTGAAACCATAGACATGCATAGATCGTGCAAAGGAGTCGCACGAAAATGTTTTGATTAGTTTCCAAAGCCCAAATTGACCTAAAGTGTGATTCAAATCGTGATGATTCAACTTTTGTATCCCTGAGCATTTGAGATATGGAAGGGGGTAAATTAACGATTATCGATGACAGATTTGGATTTATTTCATCAGACTATCTTATATGTTGTTTCCATGTGTCAGTGAGCAACCCTTTATATACCTATTGGCGGTCTTTTTAAAGACCAGTGTGCCAGCCTGTGGTATGGGAGGTTCGAGCTGTCGTCACCCATTATGTTTATTTTGTGGTTTTAAGGTGTATTTCGTTCTAATTTGTAATAAGGGTTTCGAGATGGTATAACAATTAAATGAATCCTTAATATCATCGCCGAGGATTCTCTATGTCGTGCGTACACTAATTTATACCAAATTATATTGCTATCCAACCATTAAACCTTAAATTCAACTACTTTCGTCTTACAAAATATGAATCCAGGATAATATCAGCTTGAATATGGACAACTGACGATTTTCGTCACCTAGACCCTTAACTTCTCTAAGTTAGTAGTTTGATTCTGGTTCCAGAGACCAAGGCTTTCACAACTTGAAGGTGCACACTTGAAATGCTTGTGCATATACAACAACACAGTTACAGTATTAGACCAAGGCATTGGATCATGATTGGATGATATATACTTATACTGGAACTTGGCTTGTTGAGAACGATCCAGTTGTCAGTAGGTGAATGTATCCAGCAGGTTATGATTTCATCAACCATCCCGTGGAAATTATTATTTGTTTTTCGGTGTGCCGGCCATGGTGTTACCGCCACATATTTTATTTTACTTCATTCTTAAAGTGATAAATGAACATTTCGACATATAATATTTCACATTACGTTACATATAACGTTTTAATAAAAAAAGAATTAATATAAACCGATTTATGTCTTTCATACAAACAAAAATGGGACACTCTCACACCCCTCACTTCAGCCGAAATAAGATTTCCATTTTCATTGAAGCAATTTGCAACAAGTATAATATCATGATATATGAATAAAATATGTATTAAAATTATTGTAAGCAGCTAAGGAAAAATATATTAACTCGAAAAAAATTTTTCCATATCAATCATTGAAAGCCCCTTCCAAACCTGCTATTGTTATGAAATAAGGGAATAATTCGAGTTTTTCAGTAGGATATATTTTCTAGTTTATAATAGTTTTCACTTCTTTTTGAAGAAACAAATAAATGAAAGAGGGGGACATTGACATCTTTCTCATATATGTAGAAATTTGGTTAAACATGATCAACAAAATTTACGGCTCGAATTACATATTTTGAAATACAAAAACACCCCAAAAGGAGAATATGGATTTGTGTAGAGTAACTGGGACTCCAAGCTTACTTAAAAACCAGTTTTGTATTTGAGACCAAATAATCTTAAACTTCTTTAACATTCGCGATAATAGGTGTCGTGTCTCAGCCTCTTCTGTGCAAAATAGTAATAGATTATCAAATTCTTCTCCTTATTTTGTACATAAAAAACGAATTTGTAGTTCAATTTCTATTGAGGACTCTGTATTGGAACCATATTAGTTTTGTATCCATTGTACATCTAAAAGGGATTTGAGATTAAAACTCCTTATGATGTGGAAGACTTTTGAAAAGTGTTATTGAATACAAAAAAAAACGCTGTATCAATTGATAAGGTTATATCTTATAGATTGACTGCTAATAACCGGTGTAATAATCAAACCGAGAGACTTTGACCAAAATGTGTTACTTTGAAGTCATTGGAAGACGAATTCCATTTTTGCTTGGTCTGTCCAGATTATCAGGTCCAACGAGAGGAATTGTTACCGAATTATTGGCAGAGTCCTACTTGTATGAAAATTTACCACTCTTTATTGACAGAACAATCAGCTTTATGTGAATTTGCCAAAAATTCCTTGTATACGGCATTTCATTTACAAGTACTCAATGGACCATAAATGTGTATGTGTTTGTCACTACCAATGGCCGGGAGGCCTGCGAGATAAATAAATGCTTGGGCTGAAAGAGTGCCCAGGAATCTAAAAGGGATCAAACAGAAGTTTTCCCATCATGTCTGGAAAAAAAACAACGTTTAATTTTAAATTCCAGTCTTTGTCTCGATTTTTGGTTCCTTGACTGCTGCAAGAGAAGTTTACAGGAGAGGACTTGCATCTTCTTATCCTTCAAAATAAAGCTGAAATAAAAAGGAATAAAAAAGGAAAGTGTGATTGTGATACTATAGCCATCTGATCTGAAAGGTGTTTAAAACTGTATTGATTGCACAAAAAAGTACCGTTTGATCCAGAAAGATTTGTCCCGTAGGGGCCCTATTTCTCCTTTCAGTTCTACTAATGGCATAAAACGGCCAACCATCCGTTACCAGTCAAAGCGGACATAGAAAATTCCTGCTTTTACCATGTTCTGAGATTTAGTACCTTTCCGTGGAAATTATGATGAACATGGCGGTATTGTTTTTTTTATTTAAAAAAAAAAAACCCCAAAATTGCCTTTCCATGGTTTTGAAACATCTACATTATACCTATTGTGTCGCTGACAAAAACTAAGTCTGTTAAATTTGTTCTGTCTACACCGTCTACTGCAATGGTCTTCTTAAATATCAGTTCTTGCACTGAATGCGAGGATTTTGGTTCACCATGTAAAACCCCTGGCCAGTTGGCCACTCTCAGTGATTCAATGTTTCACATTGATAATCCTTAAAAAATGGGATATCCGTTTTGGCCGTTTTAAGGATTTCTCAACACGTCAGGACCTACAGTATTTCAGCATCGAAGGGAAGGACTCCAAGGTCGCGAATGCAACAGATGTTTCAATTTGAACATCTTCGGAATAGATAGAACTAGATTCGTGAGATATCTTAGGTTGGCTTGGAAGCAGAAAACAAGAACAAGGCCATTAAGCTTTTTGGTCATTCAGTGCAAGTTTGGTAGTGTGATCCATGTTTTTAATTCTTTGATGCATTCTTGGATTTTATATAGAGAAACAGCAGTGTCTCCTGGACTCATGGGTTCAAACGCAAGATACAGTTAGTGGGCATAATCGGGCGTACAGTGTTATGGTAAATTGCAGCAAGAATATTGTTGTCATAGGCCAGAAGGTGTAAAGATATTGGGCTGACGCTGACCCTGGGGAAAGTCCACGTCCAGCGACATGGTTCAGACACAACACCAGAAATTCCGACCTGAATGGTTCGGGCAGTAAGGCAGGATTTAAGCCAGCCAAGAACATTTCCAGTTATATTTGAGGTATGAGAAAGACGGTGAGAAGGGGGGGATAGTCTATGCGGTGATGGCTGCATTAAATCGAAAAGGAACCAGCAATTACCTGACCAAGTTCCATCATTGCCCTCATGATGTCATTTTGTTACTCGTAAAGGCAGCAGTATCGGTGTTGTGGTTATATCCGGAAAAGTCTCAAGCATGTTTATTATTTGTGAGATGTTTATTAGCTGAGGAACACAATGATTGTTCTCCGTATACCATCTCCAAATTCCAATCATATCACCTATTACGTCTTGTAAACTCTGTACTCCAGGAAAAAAACACAAACTCACACCTTACCCTCGGTGTCGACATCAACAAGACTTGAAAGGGAATACCCAAATATAAGCATCTCATTCAATCTGGCCAGCAAAAACCATAGAATTTGTGCGCAGAAACCCCCATTCTTGCACCAAAGAAACCAAGGCTCAAGGCTTACAAAAAACCTGTGCGCCCATGTGTGAATATGTCCGCAGTATGGGACCTTACACAAACGAAACACACATGAAAATCAGAAAAAATCCAAAGGGCGGGCAGCAAGAATGGTTTTCAATAATTATTGATTGGAGAGTGTAGTGTGTCAGAATCATACAAACTGTGAGTGGGAGTCCTAGCTCCCAGAGGAACGCACAAAAAAAGATGAAAAATCTTGCACAAGCCATAGGGGCCTCCCCTAAGTCATAAACGGTGCAAAAATTCCCTTCCGATGCTCAAAGGACGAATCGCCGCTCCAAACATTACTCGCGCCTCGATTGCCATAGTTTTCTTTCATTACCTAGGAAGCAATACGAGACGGAATAATTTAACAGAAATATTATCTTTCAAAATCGACCGGACCAATTAAATCAGCTGTGTCAAATTACTTCATCCGGGTTGTCCCACGAGGGAGTTGTATCGTTATCCAGTAGAAGAAGTAGAACGACGTGTCTCGATGTTTTAGAGAACACTTTGGATGGTTTTACAGGTCTACTCTAGTTTTAGGTTCATTTGGTCATTGAAGCTTTTTTTTAATGTGGGTTCTATATTGACCCCTGCCGTATCTGCCTTTGTATGTTACAGCTGACCTTTTTAAAAAGGTAGCATGTCTTGTTCAGTTTTGGATAGGAATGATGGAAAAAATTCAAAAAACCCAAAACAAAACGCAAATAATATGGGAATCCATCCCCCGGTTCTTTGCCATTTTCATTAACCACGGCAAACTTTTGATTGAGCAGGCTTCAATACACGATGCTGGTCACTTTGGTGTAGCCAATATCAACGCGTAAAACAGAAAACATTTCTTTGACCTCGTTCCTAGTTTATAGACCGCATGTCACAGTAGTGGTACATAATTTGGACACACAGAAAGAATGTAATATTGTTAATAGATTAAATAGAACAATATAGAAATTGTCACATGTTATATAGCGCAAAAATCACAATAACTCTTCTATTGCTAGATAGAAAATATAAAATCCAAACAAAGTACATCAAAACATCAAACCAGTAAGATGAGTATACTAATACCTTACATCACGAACATATTGGGCAGGATTAAAACTAGTGTTGAGCCAGACTCAGCAGAGACTGAATATTATATGTTGAACAGATTTTCTTGTAATCATGTCCAAACACAGTGGTATCACACATGGTCCAGCCAGAGATGGGTACAAGTTGTGGCACTCACTGAATTCAGGAAGGTCCTTGTCTGTACATGTTGCTCCACACAATGAGCAGAACAAAAGATGTTCCATGGTCTGTGGTAACTCTTCCAGCAACCACCATGACCACAGGTAGTATCCTGCACTACCTCGATTCAAGGAAGCCCCACTTCTGCAAGGGAAAACTTGATGTGAAACAGACAAAGTGGCTTTCAAATGAATGTAATAGTTCAAACAAGCCTGTAGATAAAGTTTTAGGGGGTACGGCAGAACGAAGCTTACGAGTGGATTTGCAATGGGAAATTAGCTGGAGATCGTGATTAACGTTGTTCGTTCGTGCCCAGCCAAAATCACAGTGGAAGATCCGTCTTTAAACAGCTGATAGGTTTCATCATCAGGTTGATCAGGGCCTGGATTCTCCTTTGGGACTTGTAGACCTCACTCACAGTCATCTATGACTGTGGCTAAGGGTTTGTGGCTCTCCACAATTCGCGTTTGGTTGATGGGTCTACTCAGATCGTGTGAAGGAAGTTCTTTGTGCGCCCAACGCCAGTTCTGAGTCTGTGAGGTGGACCCATGCTTTCCTATCAAGGCCACAGGCATTTGGGGCTTGCTAGATGGGCTGTCCAAAAAACTGCTTTAGGTTCAAGGTTGAGGATGACCATTGATCATACCATCTGTCATGGATCCAAGATGATCGATAGGGTACTGTGGGACTGCAGTTCCATGGATTGGGTAGCAAAGTGATTCCGTGGGGAATTCTCTGATCCTCAAATCAAAGGGTGTTGGTGGGGGATTAGACTATCAGGTATCACAGTTCTTGGCGAGCTGGATCGTCTGAAGGTTCCTCCTAATTAAGGTTTGCAGGAGCTATTCCAGACAGAATTGGAAGGTATTTACAGGCGTCGCCAAAAGGCAATCCATAAACAAGTCTCTGGCAATCATCAGAACGACATCAATCTTGGTGTGAATGTACGCTGTGACTCCATACTGGTGCAGCGTAGTCAGCAGTGGAGTATGCCAAGCAACAGTGATGTATGAAGGTGTCAAGAGTGACACCCAATCCAGTGCCTGCGAGCCTTCTGAGGAGGCTATGACACGAGATGCGTCTTGGCAAGCGACTGCCTGGTGTGTTGAGTGAAAGGCTGCGGTCATTGTGACGCCACGGTACTTCGGTGTTGGGTCATGTGGCCAGTTTTTATCCATCTAGGTTATGTTTAGTTGTCTTTTTGAGCATTCGATTGCAAGGTGGAAAACAGAGCTGACGGTCTGGGATTTGCTGAGTTTCAAGTAGCATCGGGTGGAGAATTGGCTTCCAAGTGATTGGTCTTTTGCACCACTGTTTATAAGCGACTCAAGGAATCAGAAAAGATATTCCAAGTTGCAGTGTCGTCTGCGGTAGGCGTACTGCGTACAATCTCTCTTTGGCATATATGAGACGTAGATGTTGAAGAGATGGATGCCAGGGACAGGAGCTTGGTGGGGAAACCATTCCTAAGTTGCGCTTACTACTGGCGTTGCCCATTTGAGGTTCTCCAGGACGGAAAGATCGGCTTGGCTGAGAAGCATATGAACGTGAAAAGCTACATAATGGAAGGATTTTGAGTACTTGAGGTAGAGACCTCGGTGCCACGACGGTATCGACGGCCAGCAGTAGGTCAATGCAGGACTGCTCCAAACTTTGCTTCTCTGGAAGGCTGTCTCGATGTCATTAAATAGTCTTGCTATCTGGTCAGTTGTTGATTACTTGCGTAAATCCAGCTTGGGTGCGGGGTTAAATTTGCCTCGACCGTACCATTGATTCTACCGAGTATCAGTCGCTCAAGCAGCTTATAGCTGTGAGATAGTAGCGAGATAGGTCTGTAAATCTTGGGCTCATGTGCTGGTTATGGGCTTCAGGATTGCAAGGACCTTTGAAGTCTTCATTTTGAGGGAATAAGTTGATGTTCCCATGCAAGTAGAAAGGAAGAGTTGAAGCCATCGCACAGCTTAGGGTGCCATATTCTTCAAGAATTCTGTATGGATGTTGTCAATGCCAGGAGCTTTCCCATTCTTGAGAACTTAAATTGCTTCGGTGATCTCATATAGGTGAATGCTTGGGACATGGCTTGACGGTTGAGAGGTTTGTAGAAGCTGTTAATTCGATTAAAAGCACGAGAGTGGGCTTTCCGCATGTGGAGTGTGGTCTTGCACTTTCCTTTGTTGACAAGTACTGAAAGCGATGGAGTGTGCAGAGGACAGGACATGGCTTAGCTGACGCTACGCACGGTGAGCTTGTTGATGGTGTCAAGGCCTTGCGGTTGAGTGGGTAAAGTTGAAATTGGATATCTCCTCCTCAAATCTGGTGCGTCTCTTTTGGCCAGGCAGATCCAGTAGCTGGTTCCTCTTTGCTATTCTCTCAGTAATCGCAGTTGGATTACTACGCTTTGTATAAACTCGTGCATCCTTGTCCAAACAGGGGGTGTAGGGATTCCTTCTGCCTCTGGAATGGAACATTAGTGCTTGGTGGGAGCATGGAGCAGAAGTCAGAATATGCATCGTTGATGTAAGATGAAGCCGGGTACTGGCAGCGTGGATGGGACAGTTCGTGGTGAGTGTTTGAACTGGACCAGAGGCTTTCCTTGAAAATTCCATCTCTCTTTCTGTAGAGGTGGAGATCGTGACCTTGAGGTCACTGGTGACCAAGATCGGGCAATGACCTGATCTAGGACATCTAGGGAGGACCGTTCTGGAGCGCGGATCGGATGTCGCTGGTGGAATGTGGACAGGTCGGGACGGTCCAGTCCCCATGACTGCTAGAATAGAAGGTAGGTGGATCCTTACTATCAAACAGCAGTGGAGGTCTTGGGGCTTCAATCCATTCAAGCGCCGCTTTGCCATTCTTGACAATGTTGGAGTATCCCCTGCGGTATTCTCCAGTTGAAAACTTCCGCAGACGAAGGAGCTCGGCTGAAATAATGGAAAGTGAGTTGAAGGCTGCATAGCTGGTGGGGGGTTATAGAGTTGGTGAATGGTTCCCATTGCTTCAATTTTATCACTGGATCGGCGAATCATTGAAGATTGCAGGGAGTTGATCTCACTTGTATGCCGTGCTTCACCACAGGGGAAGCGATCCCATGCTGTTGCGGAAATGAAGGCAAATAAGGTCAAAACCTCGATTTGCCAGCTTATCTCAGATTCGCGGAGTTCTTGGAGGAGGATGATATCACTCGGTTCTCCCTGGAGAGCTGTAAGTTGATGTCACGCTTAGCATGGGGGAGACCCTCAAAGTCAGCTGCAGGATACAAACTTGGGCGTGCCATAAGGGAAAAGTTACTCGTGAGTAGATCAGCCGATAGGAATTGAGGGTGGGTTTCTTCCAAGATGTTCACATGGGGTTGATTTTAAAAACACGATAGTTTGGACGTAAGTTGTGAGTGATTTAACGAATTTGTAAGTGAAAGGAGACTATGTAGTTTATACGCAATTTGAAGTCCCACTCCCAAAGAGTATAAACAAAATAAATTAACAATCGTTCTATAAACATGGTTACGTACAAGACAAAATCTATAGATTTTTGATACTATTTCCATCTGAACATTTGACTAAACAGGGAGAAGAGGAGAAATGACAGTTTACTAGAATCTTCTTGTACACTGTTTAAAAATGTTCAGCCTGAAAATAACGTCGTTTGACTAGCAACGGGACTCACAAACTTTTTTACAGTTATGTTTCGTTTCGAGTCCTTTTTACAGTATTTGCACGTTTGAGTCCCAGGGCTAATAGTTAAAACGTTTTTAAGAACATTTATAAACAGTTGAAGCTTATACCTATTCGATCTCTATGGGGAATAAACTACGTACGTACGGACGGACTTAACCTTACTTACTTTTTTCAAAACTCCGGGGTAAATGGTGATCCGTATAACTAGATCCCTTTCGGTTTGTCACTTGCATGCTAGCATACTTTGCCTATTACAAAACAGCTAAAAGCTGAATGTATTATTTGGAGAAGATGACTTTATTAGCAAATATTAGTGAGACTTTAGTTGGTAAGTGGTAAACAAAAACCACTGCAAACTTTCAGTTATTGACAGGATCTTGCGTTAAAGCTACATTGACAGCACGGACTTTGATATATCTCAGGATCTCCAATGCGAGTCTATGTCTGCAGGAAAACCACAGAGGAATCGATAACCACGCCCAACATACAGGAATGGTCCTTGCATCGAGGGAGACCATCGACAAAGGAAGTGCTATAGGGCCTATATGTCAAAACCGGAATACATAGTAGAAGGCAAACTAATATCGGGATGACAAACCAACACCATCGAAGTCCTCACCATTGACTTCAGCTCTGTTCATAGTTACTCGTTCTATAAAACTCCGTAAGTAGGAGGAGCTTCAAGCACCCTCAATTCTGCCTTGTAAACTCCACCAAAGCTCACTTCTTTATTGGCGTTTTCAGCAGCCATATTACCCCCAATGGGGCTACAATGAAACTAAACAAAGACGGACAAGCAGATCGGAATGGATAGAACATCACCGCTCCTTCCCGACCAAGATGCCCGCCATCATTTCATAGCGACCGTGGAAGGAGGTTAAAACACCCCCTGATCTAGCATTGTTAGCCAAACCATCTCTTTGCGGATGAGGGCAGAGACTAGATATGTTTGTAAGCGTTGGAGCCAACTCACTGCACTGTTGATTGGTTGGGGTTGAGAAAATATGTGTCTACCGGGGACGAAGGTAGGCATCATTGAGATGTGATCGCAGTCGTGTGATGCAGACCACATTGGCAGGCTGGCGATGGCCGGCCGCAGCCCCCTTCGGTGCATATCGCTATTGAAGCGACCGACTCAGGTGCGATCCGGTTAAAGGTGCCCATTCCTGCGTGGGAGACTGCAGCCAGGTGTGGTTAGTTTCTGTCTTAGTGTATAGAGAGTTGATCTGTCTTGGGGTATCTAGCCAGGCAGTTGCATGTCTGTAAGAGTTGAAAGGGGAACTGGAGACAGAGTTTAGAAGCGTGTCGGCAGAAAGGTCGGCGAAACCCAGTCTCTGTCTAACGAGTTGGTGTGATTCTTTGACCAGTGTTATGCAGCATGTGCTTGTTGTCCGACAGGGGCCTTGTTCAATAGTTTATTGCGTTGTGGTGTTCTCTCCGAAGTACTGCGGGCCATGCCTGACAGCACTGGTGGAATCAGATGGAGCTAGGACGGCGGCAAGCAGTGATGGTTCTCAAGGTTCCATGAGTACTGTGTCCAAGTTCTTTGTGTGAGAGTTTTGTTGCACCCTGCTGGGCGGATATTCAGCAGTGTGTAGACCAGAGCCAAGGCAGTGGTGCGTATGTCGTTGGCTGGCACCCCATGAAGATCCAGCAAGTCTCCACAGGAGGTTCTTCCTCGACGATACCTGGGCGCATACCTGACCTCGAGGTGCTGCCGGTAAGTAAGCGGCCGGTCAAGCTTCACTCTCCAATAGGTGGTGTAGGGATGTATGGCAGAGAGGCTCCATTGAGGTTGATTGGAAGCTGGCGATGAGGCCGCGTTGGTGTTGAGGTGGAAGGCGTAGCGGTGGTCTTGGCTTCGCTCAGCTTCAGTCTCCATGTCTTGAGATATGCTGCAATAAGGGCATGTCTGTAGTCAGTGTGACATTTCTCCTTCTGTCCAGCTTGCTTCCGAGTTGAGGAGGGCAAACCGTCGGCGTACCATATATTGTCTATGTGGTTTGAGGTAAATCACTGAAATACAATTTGACACATAGGGCCGTACAGAGCCTTGTGGTACTCCATTTCCTCAGACGACGCAGACAACTACTGCCCATCACTGGTCTCGAGAATAAAGCTGTACGGTTTTGCAAGCATGTTACAAGGTGACGATCCGGGATGGGCCTGAGAGCTTGAAGAGTCAGGCCCTGGTGCCACACGGTGTCGTTATGGCTACAGTAAGGTCCACCAAGATAACCATCTCTAACCTGGGTAGCAAGATTGTTGATCCGTTTCACTAACTCAACATTGCCATCTGTATCCAAGTCAACGCGCAGTAAGACCAAATAAATGCCCTTTTATCGTCGCTTAACTATAGGAAAGCATACTGGCAGGGGATTCACTGATGATCTGGATCAGAACGTGAAGAGATTGCCCCAAACCTCATAACTATGACAATTTGCCCAACTAGTGAACACGACTGCCCGGAGATTCATCCCAGAGGCTTTAGGATTGAATATATACCAGGCCTTTGCACGAATGTTCTAGCAGAATATCAAGAGTATAATCACCATGTTTGAAGCTGTTCCCTTTTCGGCCACACAACTGCTAGGTGCGGAAAGATGATCTCCGGAAAGATCAAACCTGGCATACTTTAATTGAGTCCGCCGATATGACCCATCACAAGCAAAGAAAGCATTTTCTACCATCCGAAAGCTCCGAGGGGACCAACAGAACCTCCAGAGCAGCCACATTTCACAACCAAAACAAGTTGCCCACCAACTGCTTTTAAAATGGGT
This sequence comes from Ophioderma brevispina, assembly GCA_023653785.1. Taxonomy (NCBI): domain Eukaryota; kingdom Metazoa; phylum Echinodermata; class Ophiuroidea; order Amphilepidida; family Ophiodermatidae; genus Ophioderma; species Ophioderma brevispina. The sequence goes on along the minus strand of JAMKCH010084957.1, from coordinate 75,920 downwards.
CAGTGCAGCAAGAAGCCCATAAGGTCCAACCTAGACCTTAGAGGTTATTTGCGACCCTGGTTTCACTCGGCCCTTCAACATGGAACTAAATTGGAATCCTTATTTGCTAAACTTCAACACGGAAAAGCATAGACCTTGTACAACATCTCAACTGCGCAGCTTTCTTCTTAAGCGTCTCCAACACGTCATTTGTAATGGCTTGTGGTTTTGTCAGGATTTATGCAACTGAGTTAGCTTAAACTTGGGGCCGCGTGTATCCATGATACGGACGGTCCTATCATGGCCCGCTATTTGAGACTTGTTGTCTGATTGTGAACAGTCCAGGGGTTTACACCCTACTCTTTATTCGACATTGACTGCGATGGTACAGTACAGTTGGTGACATCTCTGTACACGGAACTACTGCTTAACGTCCCCTCCGAAGGACGATATGCTTTCACTTTCATTTGCCCAATTCCAAGTGAACCATGGAGGAAGCGGTATTCTGTATTTAACCAATAGCTTGTATACTGATTAACCCGAATTGAGCCACCCGAATAATCGCGTAGTGACCCACCGGATTCGAACCGGGATTTTTTGGTAAATTTGCGCCACAGGCAAGCCCCTAAACCCCGCCGAGGGCCACGCTCTCCCCACTGAGCAGACTGAAAAACTTGCCCAGTAGCAAAGAATTGTTTTTCTTAAGCTCTACAATTGCTGCCTTCTTTCCCACAGATTCCCAAGATCTGGAAGAAGCACATGTGACAACACTCCTGAAACCCGGGAAAGTCCTCCAATCCCAAGAGCTATAGAACACCATATCACTCACTCCTCACCATAACCTACAACTAAGCTCTTGAACGTCCCTCTGCTCAACCGTATTGCACCTTTGATATAGACGAACACCTCATACCTGAACAGCAGTTTCAGGCTGGCAAATCACAACAAGCGAAGTACTCAACCTAACTCAACACATTGAGGGTGGTTTCGAGAGGGGTATGGTAACCGGAGTTGTTTTCATCAACCTATCAGCAGCCTATGACACTGTTAAATACAGATGCCTACTCCATAAGATTCTGGAAATCACCAAGGAACAATCCGCTTGCCTGAGCTTATCACAGATTGCTGGCTAACAGCATGTTCTTTGTTCAGGTAGTAGCAAAAAGAGCCGATGGCGTAGGCCTAAGAATGGACTACCACAAAGGAGCGCGTGCTGCACCTCTCCTGTTCAACATCTAATACCAACGACTAACCTAGGACTGCAGGAACCTGTCGTTTTATTTATGCAGACGATCTTAGAATTTTCGCGCACACGAGCGACTTCACAGTTTGTTGAAGAGAGAACCATCCAAAGCTTTTGGAATTAAACTCCTCACTTATTAATGAGAACAACCACCTACGTGCAAGCCATCCAAGACCCAGGTGTGTGCTTTTCATCTACGCAACCGTGAAGCCACACGCCCCCCTCAGCTTACAGTTACCTGGTCTGGAAACCCTGGAGAACTGTGATAACCCTGTCTACCTAGGAGTTACCTTGGACCGCCCTCCTCTCTATAAGACCCACATCGAGAAGACGAAGAGTAAAATATGTTCACCATACCATCTTGAACAACTCACTGGCACAGATGGGGTGCTCGCCCACTATACCCTAAGATCGACGGCATGCGCACTTGCCCTTGCTACTCATAGTGCAGATATGCTTGCCCTGTTTGGAAAGATCAACCCCCATGCTAAGAAGCTTGATTCGGTGTTAATGATTCTCTGCCGCCCTTATCACCGGATCCCTCCGTTCAACATCAACCGAAACTTATACATCCTAGCAGGATTGCTCCACCTGACATCCGTCGTAGCGTCGCGAGCATGCAAGAGCGGAGCTGCCAAGTATCTAATGTTACGCACCCTATGTCTGGACAGATACCCGTTGCCAACCGCCCCTCACAAATCCAGAGAGATTTTCTCTTAAGCAAAGTCCAAGAAATATTAGCCATTAATATTTCTGATAAATTTTTTTTATTACGCTAGACCAATGGCGACCTTGACGTCAAAAGATTTATTGACCGCCACCACTCAGTGTCCGCAACATTTGGATGGAAGTGTTTTACCTCTATTTCTCTTCGCAATGTGACTTCCATATATCTGTATATCCTCTGAGCAAGTTATATACACGCTTTCCTTCCATGTCAAAACGCTTTTCTGATCCTGACTGTTGAATATCTTGCTTATTGATGTATCCACCTATCAATGGTTTCTAGCACCTTGTGGAAGTCTGTATTTGTTTTTTCAAATGTTCTTATGCAGACAACGTGCATTCTGTGCATCATCATGAACTATCACCTTGGAGAAGTAAAGGCTGTCCTCAAGCAATGACGGCATCACTTTGCCAACACCGATAACATCTTTAACGGTAACATCATTGTGCAACTGTTCAAATTTCAAAAAGCCGCTTGCAGCCCTGTACCTAATAACAAAATAATAATAACAATATATTACTTTAAATGATTATAAAGGGGAATTGAATTATTCATTAGGTTATAAGAGTTTATTATTATATAAATTATATTCTATCCGTTGATATTCTACAGGATTACCCTTAATTTGCATAAATTGATATTCCTATCCTTTGTTAGCCAAAACGGAAAACGTGTAATACTGTGGGTTAGGGGAAAAGACCTTTCGCCTTAACGTCTTAATTAGTGCATACAATAGACATTCTCTCCTTCACCCCCATAGTAGCTTATAATAATAAATATAAGAATATATCATCATAAGTTGAATGATAAAAAATATAGCACAACAAAATGAAAACGGAAAAACTGCAGTAACTACATATTTTTCAAATATTTTAAAAGGGCCCCGGTTCAAATATAGTAAGTCATCAATCATCTTTCGCGGTCGTCATGGTCAATCGTCATGTTTCATGGTCACCGCCATACCACCTTCTACTACTGATTAATAGACACACTAATTCTTGTGCAAAGTTCATTGACCAATTTATGCAACATGTCGCTGCTCCTTGAGATATAAAAGGAAAGGTGAGGTAAAGCAAACTTTTAACAACACCAACAATACTCTAGCCCAAACCTGAGCGACCCCATCGGTAAATTTCCCGCTCAGGGCCCTAGTCTACAAAATAAACAACATCTATTTTGGTTAGTTTGAGACGACCGCCTATTTGTTTTTAATTTTGGAAAAAGTTTGGGTACTTTTATGAAAAAAAATAGAATTCGCGGTTCTCGGCTTTCGCGCTTACTATTCAAAGAATATAAGCTGTGGTTCGCCCTGACCTTGACATTGGCATATGGACCTGACCTGCATCCCCATATGAAGGATCCCTTGGTGCACCTATGACACAAGTTTGGTTCCAATTGAACTTCAAGTTTTTTTTTTAATATTAAGTTTTCAAAAGTTTGATTTTGAGCCTATTTTTCAACTTGACTCACATGACCTTTAACCATGGCACATCATGTTAGGGATCCCATGGGCACTATGACATAAGTTTGGGTTCCAATGGAGGTCATGTTAAAAAATAAAATTTAAGGCAATTTTAAAAAAAAAAAAATTTTTAGCCATTTTTTCGATTGACTCCACATGACCTTTGACCTTGGCATATGAGTTTGAACTCTTATCACATATGAGGAATCCCATTGTGCACCTATATACACAGGTTTGGTTCCAATGGACGTCCACTTGTTAAATTGCGGGTCAAATTTAAAAAAAAAAATTAACGCATTTTTTGAACCAAAAAAACATTTTAGTGAAACACACCATACAATCACACGTACACGGATGCTAAATGGTCCCCACAACTAGCTGGCGGCCCACACAAAAAAATAATTCCAAACCAAGGGTCTAATCCCAACCTATCTTATTCATCTTACATAGCTTTGCACCCTCACAGTGGCGTAACCAACCTTTTGCAAATTGGGGGGGGGCAGAAGGTGGTGGCCAAGGCATTTGTTGAGGGGGCTTATTTGGGTTCTTCTCCATATACACCACTGTACAAAGGTCATTTCATTGGGGGGCTGGCGGGGCCAAGGGTTTCGTTTGGGGGGGCCTGCGCCCCCTGCCCCCAACACAACCACCCCCCCACCCCCCCCCGCTGGTACTCCACCACCCCTCCATGAATGTCAGGGATAGTGCAAACCAAGAACAAATCTATCCTATTTGACCCTATCATATTACCTTACGTACCTAACATCTGGTATCAATGTTTTTCTACCCAACAATTACCCTAAGGTTCGTATAAGTGGCCGGGCTCTTAGACTAATGACAGTACAGTGTTCAAAGGTAAAGAATATTGATTATGTTATTAGTATTATTATGATGCCTGGATAAACTGGACGTTTTTATCCAATCCCTATTATTTTGGACTTGACTGTAATCAAATTCATAATTAGCGGGCGTTTTAGAGCATACGCCCGCACGCGTGTCAAAACAGTACGCTATCATATTGCAGTAAGACCCAGTGCGCACGCGACATGCCATATCCATTTAATTAACGATTTACACTATAGCACTATTACATTGATATCGGAGAAAATGTAAAATGAATTATGCAACACTCCGAAGAATCGCGCGTAAGGAAGACGCATTCAGCCAACCACCCTGTTGGTAGTTTTTGTACATTACATTTCACATAATTGCCCTTTGCTTGACAGATTTCACCGTTACTTTTCTAAGCCATAATTTTTTAAACATAATTTTAAATTTTAATTTGGGCGATAATTTTTGTAAATAATCATAATATTTTATTGATTAATTCAATGCATGTTAATCCAACACTTCGATCTCTTACAATTTTTTTTTGCAAACAGTTTAATTAATTTCCAAAAGATGCTACGCAACTTATACTTTTGAACCTGTATGTGACTTTTTCCAAGTGGTAATTTTAACATTGTGTCAATTGACAATATCTCCAGTTTGGGTCGCTCATTAAATCGAATAAAATAAGGATTTTAGCTTAGGGACTGGTTTAAAAAAGAAAGTCACAGTATCTTACATTAAGCAACGGTTCATAGTTTTAAATAGTTTTTCTTGGACAGTCTGTAGTGTGGGTCATTAAACATCCTGGTTCTTCATTGAGATCAAATACCTTTCGGTACACTCCAGACGACCCTAACCATGTTGAGACTTATATAACAGAAATTTATTTTTGTTTTGGTCTCCTCTCACTCAGCCCAAGTAGTATTGACCTTAATCAATGGTACATTCTTCCAAGTATAGAATAAGGTCCAAACCTTCCTGAATATTTTTTATTGGCTTACGAGTAGAGCACCAAGGACGATAACAATAACATGTAACGCATGTCTTCACAGGTTGCCCCATTTTAATTTTATGCTGTGCTCTGTTATTTTTTTGCACGATATACCATGTCCTCTTGCAAACACAAAAACCGCATTGTATTGCTTCTGTAACTTGCGGACTCAAATATTACCATGTCATCTTATGAAGAGAACTTTATTCTCTGTGATAAGGATAATTGGCAGTCTGAGAGTTAGAAGAAAATCATTACATAACTCTAAACCATTTACCCACTTACTTTTTATCATGTTTATTTTTCATTGGTCCTAAACACAACATTGTTGTTCCTACGATCGTAAATAATACAATTATGAATTAATTCACATTACTTTGCATAGACACTTTTTTGTGTGTAATTGATGAAAACATGGACTTTGCTAAAGGCCATTTGACAGAGCTGCAAAGATATTAGTCGCCTAACTCTTAAAGGCTAATTGTAATAATGTTGTTTATCAATTTTAGTCAACTGTTAATTGCCTAAATGCAGTCTTGCTTCTTGAATGAAGGCAATTAGTACAGAGAAGGAAAATGTGAAAATTTAACATTAATAATAATAACAGCATTTGATAATATATCAGGGTTACAAAGCGCTTCTTCTTCTTATCGTGTCCAAACACTGTGGTTCTCAATATGATCCAGCCAAAGAAGAGTACAACGCCTGGCTGCTTCACTGAATTCCGCAAGATCCTTGTTTGTGCATTGTTGCTCCAGCAGTGAGCAGACCAAGAGATGTTTCATTGTCTGTGGTGCCGTTCCACAACCACAGGAAGTGTCCCGGTCTGCTTCCAGGTAGCCCCACTTCTGCAAGGAAACCTTAGATCGGACAATTCTGGTTCTCAATCTAGGTCAAAGGTAATTTGGTAGCCAATATACAAAAAATTAGTCAGCCAAGGGGATATGCAATTTTACTTCCTGTATTGTTTTTGTTTCTAAGATAATTCCTTATTATAATCATTGGCATCAGCATGGATACGCACATTGCAACTTGTTAGAAAGTGTAAAAGGTAGAATGTGATAACAATTATCACTAAGCATAAAATGTTTATAATTTCAAACAAATCCTGTGGCAAGTAGTAATGCACGTATTTCCTCATTTCTGAAATTGATTATTAAATCATTATTAAATGTCCATATATGACACCATAGATTGTAGAAACTGGGGTTTGGGGAATACATCATGTATTCTTAAGGTGAACTCTACTGTTAAAATAGTGATTCCATTTGATCTTCACGTATTTGTCTAGATTTCATTCTCAGACATGTGAGAGGTCAGTGTGCGTGTTAAATTCCTTTTGTACTGACGTGCACTTTCAAGACCTTGTTAAGGAAGAATTCGTTACAGATAATGTACAGGTTTAACAATAGACTAAGAAACTAAAAATGTTTGAGGTACTACAGATGTTGCAGAATTAGTCCCAAACTCTTTTGAATGTCTCATTCAAGCTTGTATGTATAACTCTGCTGTGTACTTTACTTAGTCAACTGGTGCCTTATTCATGTTCCTTGCATCATTTGAAAATGCACCTATTTCATGAGTAATTATATAAATTGTTTACAAGTTTATGTTTTTCAAATACACTTTTCGAACGTTTTGTCAATAAGAGATGTCTTGTATTCAAATGTATATTTTCGTAACTTTTGCAGAACGTCTCTGCAGTCACTGGTGGCAGAAATGTGCAAGAGTCATAATAAGTTGTCTACATGGTCTAAGTTACTTGATTGGCAGATTACAACACTACATTTTCATGTTTTCATAAAAGGTATTCAATACCTTCATTTCTTATACACTAAATTAGTGACGTGTTATGCTAATGAAAAGCGGTCAGTTGCGTGGAATAGGGATACACTATAGGAAAATCCGGTTTGGATTTCTTGATATTTCATGGAGTTTTACGTTATATTTGATAATTGTTTTAACTTTGAATAACTTTGAATTTACCAGGAAATTACATTCAAGGACACGTTACAGATTAACAGGGCCTAGTGAATTTGGGTCATTTGGCCACAAACTTACAATACATTTCTATGAAGAAGTCCTCCTAAAAATAATAGCTGCTAAATATCGACACGTAGTGCACACAATCACAGAATGGTCAAGAACTTTGTTGTAAACTATTCCGCGCTACTCTATCTACACCCGCGTTATTATTAATGCCAGGACGCCCTCCATCTCCATCTAAGAGAGTCAATCTTTACTTCTTCTCGCAAAGGATGGAGTTGTCCTTTCCCTTCGTTTCTTTTCTTGCTTTGATTTCCCATTTCCTAGTTTTGCTCAACGTCCTTTTCTTCCTGTCATTCTTCTTGACACTTATTACTGAAAAGTGTTCTGCCTCCTTCCTCTTCTTCCTTTTCATCTGCACCTCCCCCTTCTTCTATCATGTCCCTCTTCTTCCTTCTCTTTTCCCAACGATATTCGTAGTATTTTGTGTTTATATTTAAAAGTATGTCAGGTAATGAAGAGATTTCAAAGTAGGGCGTGGGTCAATTCCTCACTGCTTAGTCGCATCTATATAAGCGCCCTACTTTATCGCTACAAATTAGTCAATTGATTGAAAAACCCCATAATAGTTATTTATTTTAGAATAAATCAGGATAGGAAACGATAACATTTTCACAGCACGCCAGCGTCAGATGAACACGGTGTTCATTTGCTTATACCTTCAACAACCTTAAGCACTTATAATGAATCACACTAAGTATAATAGACCCATTTAGTTTTGCCCTAAGCGAGTAAGGTTCATTCGCTATTTAGATACAACATATTGCTCGTTATCTGTTATTATTAACAATGACATTTTAAAAATAATGTTGCAACTGCCACATCCGTTTCTGTCCAACAGTATGGCAACAAGAGAAGTAGGGCGTTTTCAGGCCCCTGTATTTGATGATGATAATCTGACACTTTTTGATTGCGATATTAAAACAGTATCATACATTGCCCAGTGACAGGTATATATATTGCATGTAAACTGTTGATAAGCAAAACAGTAAGTTGGAATATGAAGTAGGTTAAGATTACAAACTCTAGGGTCTTTAAAGTTCTATAAATTGTTTCGTAGAAGTTAATTATACGCAATTTTCCAAGGTCACCTCTCATACACTGGTAAAGAAACGGCGCCGTTTGATGTGAGTGAAACGCGGAGAAATTTCCAACTGAACGACACGACCCTAACCATGCTAATGATTCACGGAATAGACTATCCTTTGGGCCTTCATAGTTGGCATGACCTATCAACTGCTCTGTACTGCAGGGGTACTTCTTAATTATGACAATCTGAGATAATGTTGCGTTCAAAACACATTCTGATTTTTCAAAGTGGTAAGAGGAAAATAAAAAAGTAGGGTATTTTCAGCCATCTGCGTGTGATAAAATGTACCTTGCCTTCTGACATAAGCCATGTAAGCCTAGAGGTAGCTGTGTATTCAGATGGAGCAACCACCCGCGTTACACAAAACCTGAGATCTAGATCTGCCAAGCCATCTACTCGAACTTCAAGATGGCCTGCTACTGATATACATGTATATCGTAGTCATCAATTGAAATACACCAGTGCAATACAAAATGAGCTGGTATACAGCTCATGAGCTGGTATACAGCTCATTGGATAGTGTACAGGAGTGGTATGTCAGCAGCTTCCTGTAAAGTGTATAGACCAGTTAACATCCTACGTCACTTTCTTTTGTTGACTGCCAATCCATGCCTGCCAATCGTTATGGCCCATAGTATTAAAACTCTAACAGATACAATTGCCCAGTGTGTAACAGTCAGGCCGACCTAGTTCAAGATACCAGGCCCTAACATGTTTACAAACATTGCTGTTAACTGGTCTATTATTTATTCACATTTGTATCTATGGTAGGTCCTCTTCAAGTTGGAGTAAATGGCCTGCCAGGTGTCGGTTTGTGTAATGTGGGTGATTATCTGACCAGAACACGCAGTTACCCCCAGGACCTTGAGCCATTAGTACTTCCAGATTTCAAATTGAAATTATACAACTGCCTCTTCAGAATTGTCTTTGGATGATTACAAAATCAAGAAATTATTGTCTATGTTGAAAATAGATAAATGTGATACCAAAACTGTGGGAAATTCACGGTTTTCGATGATCTCCTAAAAAAGATGAGGTTTTATCAAACTCCTTTTATTGTTGATGTTTTAATTGTTGTTTTTTTAATTCCTGGATTATGTAATTTATATAAAATTGTACTTTTCAATGCCCCATACCAGTATGGACGATGGTATGACAACGATGTAACTGAAACGGCAACCAAATTGTGGAGGATATATGGTTCAAAATTCTTATCTCTGAATATAAAAGAAATTCGCCCCTACTAATGAATAAGACTGCCCGGAGATTCATACCCAGAGACTGTAGGACGGAATATATAGCAGGCCTTTCCAAGGAATGTCCTAATGAATACCACGAGTGTACCACCATGTTTGAAGCTGATCCTTTCTTAGCTAAAACAACCGTAAAGGCGAGGAAGTGTAAGAGAGGATCTCCCAGGAGCAGATCAAAACCTGGCATACCTTAATTGAATATGACCCATAACAGCAAGAAAGCATGGTCTACCATCCGAAAGCTTCGAGGGGATCCAACAGAACATTCTCAAAACTGAGCCAAATGTTACATCCAACCAAGTCGCCCACCAACTGCTTTTAAATAGATAGTGCAGCAAGAAGTCTAAAAAGAGCAAACTAGAACGGAAGAGGTATAGTGGCGACCCTTGTTTCACTCGCCATTTCAATATTCACTCAACTTAGTTCTGCATATCGAGAATGCTTTCGAGAAGGGTTTGGTAACTGGAGTCGTGTTCGTCGACCTATCAACAGGTTATTATACTGTTAATCACAGATGCCTACTCCATAAGATCTTGGAACTCACCAAGGATACCCGCTTGACTGAGTTCATCAGAGGATTGCTTACAAATAGAATGATCTTTACTCAGCTAAGAGCGAAGAAGAGCCGATGGCATTGACTCAAGTATGTTCACGCAATGATATCTTGAACAAACTCAATGGCACAAGATGGGGTGCGCCCACATACCCTAAGATTGACAGCACTGGCTCTGTGCTACTCGTGTGCAGAGGATGCCTGCCCTGTATGGGAAAGATCAACCAATGCCAAGAAGATTGGCCAAGCGCTAAATGCCTCCTGCCCGCTTTTCACAAGATGTCTTCATCCAACTCCAACGGAGAACTTACACATCCTAGCAGGAAGTGCTCCACCAGACATCCGTCGAAGTGTTGAGAGTATGCACGAACGTAACTGCCACGTATCTAATGTGAAGCACCTTATGTCCGGACATAGACCTGCTGTTTACCGCCTTAAATCCAGAGAGAGAGTTTAGTAAGCAAAGCAAAGTCAAACCCCTTGAATCAGTCTTTAACATGTTTAAGGAAGTTCAAGAAAGTCGCTTTGTGGGAAGAAAGACTTGCTATCAAACAAGAAACATCTATTGGTATTGAACCCAGTGAGCATCTTACCCCTGGAGCTGGACCCCATGGGCTGAATGGCCATGTCTCAACAGATCGAGAACCTGAATCGGCCGATAGCGATCTAAGGTTTCCCTGTAAAGATGGAAAAAGATCAGGATACTGCTTGTAGTTGTGTAACAGCACCACAGACTGGAACGCCACACGAGGAGAAATAACATACGTATGTGTCATTGAAATTGTGGATGATGTGCTATCAAATTTTGGTTTTGAGAACAAAGTGGAACGTGCTCATCACGATGGCAAGGTGTACCGCGGACATCCTGATAAAGGTACTACGGTAAACAGATAAGATTAACATTCTCAAGACAAGTAAACAAGTTCTAAAGGAGAAATAATGCAGATTGGTGGATGATTTGATAAAGTGACCTAGATGAGAGGAAAATGAAAAAAGGAAGCCAGCAACAGTTGGAGAGCTGATCAGAAGGAAATCAGACTTCGGTTTATTAGAGGTATGAAGAGAGAGCGCGCACGAAAATTAGCGCCGTTCTTCAAAGAGAGCCCAGAACCTCAGTATTACTTGGGAGTCTAAATCTCGAAATACCAAGGAGACTTCTGAGCCTCAGGACAAATAAATAGAACCTATTATTAACAAAGTAACTGTTCTAGTTGAAAAAATGTGAACAAATAAATATGACATTTTTCTTCAAAGTGCAATGATGAATATTGTATAATGTTGTTTCTTTGAATCTTTAATTATGACTAGGTGACCAACTTGTGTTCTTTTCTTTGTGATTGACCTTGTGGTGATTATACACTGAATGTTATATTATATTGCTCATTTGGAGAGCGCCTTACTAGATTTGGCTGTTATTGGTGCTATTTAATGTCTTATTTTTAATACAGGAGATTTTTTGCTCTTATATTTAGATATTTATTGCCTTGTATTTAATGTTACGTGATGTCGCTCAAAAGTCATGAAACATGTATTGTGTGCACAAAAATTGGGAAAACTTTTCATAAAAATATTTGTTCTAAAAAATGTAACGGATTCATATACAAAAATTAACAAAATTGAAACCTAAGCAACTAAAATCTTTAAATACCAAGGTTTTACGTGTCGAAATTGTAGTAATGATCATGTAATAGATATAAACTCTGATATAAACAATGATTTAAATGACTTAAACGAGTCTCCTAGATTCAGAATAGCCTGTGCAGATCTAAGTCTGGCGAGAATGATTTTAAACCCTATACGATTTGCTTCCAACCAATAAGGGCCAGTGACGTAATCAGCCTTTTTTCAGGGGGGGGGGGGGTACAAATACAAATATTTTCGGGGGGGCAAGGGGGCATGAGGGGAGGATCCAAATATTTCTCAATAGAGCCAAATTTTCCAAATAGAGGGGGGATCCACCCTGAGCATATATTTACAATTAGTATATAGTATAGGCCTGTGTTGTTTTCAATGTAAATTGGCACGTGTGCAGATTATCACTAATTTTTCAAGGGGGGCAAGGGGGGCAAGATTACCCACAGGGGCAGCTGCCTCCCCCTGCCCCTCTGGGTACGCCACTGATAAGGGCTATAACGATGTAACAAGTAAAGACTAAGTAACGACAACAATATCCATCCGTTTTCCTAACCCCTTTTTCCTACATTTTCGTTTGAATAAAAATGCGAGCCGTAGAACAATTAACTTGCTAAATATTAATATTAGAAGACTGCCCCAACATTTTGATTCTCTTACTGAATGTATAAAATCTTTAGAGTGTGACCTTAACGTGATAGAAATTTCTGAAACCAATTTATAAGATAAACCAAATGATATTTACAACAAAGATGTATTCAATATTGAGTACACAAATAGAATTGACAGGGAAAAGGTGGCGTATGCGTGTAGGTAGGTATCTCAAAAAAGTCAACTACAAATTAAGAACATATTTGTGCCAAGCAAACTCAAGCTTTGAATCTTGCTTCATTGAAATAGAAGATATATTAGAATATTGTTGTTGGAGTTATATATATAGATCTCACACACCTATTGCAAATTTTATTTAAAATGTTGAACCTACTTTTAAGCAACTTAGCTCAGAGAAGAAATATGTCTATGTAATGTGTAATTTTAATATTGATTTGTTAAAAGCAGACATTGATAGACCAACTCATATCTTGAGTTAATTTATTCATATTCATTGTTGCCTACTATTTACAAATCAACACGAATTACTGCTACCTCAGCTACATGTATTGCTCATATTTTGACGAATAATGAAAATGTAATTCGTCAACTATATTAGTGACTGATATTAGTGATCACTTACCATTTTGTCAGTGTCAACCAACCTAGATATTGTCAACCAAAAGAACCATAATAAGAGATTTTTTGTGATGCCAACATAAACTCAAACAAAGATTATCAAAAGTTAAGTTAAAGGTGCAACGAGAGATTTCACGTATCAGGTGTCCCTAAAAAAATCGAAAGTGTTGATTTTTGCCCTGATGCAAAGCTTTCCAACAAAAATATCTTCATCTGAAAGGATTAAGCTGAGAAATGTTTCTTTGATACAAAAATTGTGCAATTTCTAATTTCGTATAGGAGCAAATACGAGATTCAGCCTATGTTTTCTATTGAAATATAAGCAAATCAAAATCACGTTTTTTCTCTCTTTTAAGACATTTCTGTAGCCAAATACAAGGTAAGAAATCTATTGAGTGTCTAATCTATATGAAATTACACAATATTCAGGTGCCTCAAAATCTCTCGTTGCACCTTTAAATGGCATGAAATTTTGGACAACAATGATGCATATGATGATTATGATAAATTTATAGAAACGTTTAATACATATGTTATATGAGTGTGTTCCACTCAAAAGACGTACCATCAAGAGGAAAAAAGATCCAGAGTTACCATAGATCACTAAAGGTTTGCTAAAAAGTATTAATAGAAAAATAAATTGTACAAACAATGTGTTCAAAATCCATCCGATGGAAATTAACAGAAATTTAAAACTTTGAAAAACAAGTATGCTTATACGAAAATCTAAGCGAATGTATTTTTTCACCAAATTAAGAAGTGTGGAAAGAAATAAATAGTAGTATTGGTAAAGAAAAAAACAGTCTCTACATTGTAAGTTCAAAGATGAAAGTGGTGAAATTATAAACAACTCCAAAGACATTTCTAATAGATTAATGATTTTTTTCGTTATTGTAGGGCCTAAGCTTGCATCAGATATTCAAAATACAGGCAAGAGCTATTACGATTACCTTCATGATATGCGACCGTATTACGATAATTTTGGGAATTTCATTATTAAAAAGTGGGTAGTGAAATTGTCAACAGGCATTGTTCCAGATAAATTTAAAACAGCCAAAGTCATACCAATTCATAAAAAGTCTGATACTAATATATTTTCAAATTATCGTGGACTGTGAAACAAGAGCAAATGCAAAAACAAAACAAAGGCATATCCCTTGAAAACATGTTTCTTCCCCGAACAAATGAATGGACAATCAAAACATGTCCATTTAAAATGTTTAACATGCAAGCTTCAAAAAGGCAATAGAAACTTTAACATAACACATCATCAAAACACATGTTAATGTGTGCAAAACCAAGTCTGCCACAGGTTTCATTCAATTAAGAACAACTCAGTCATTTGGGACCCAAATTCAATATGGTTTGCCGTTTTTAAAAGTGAATAAACAATAGTTTTTTAAATATGTGTAAATAATTTGCATAAATGTTTATTAAAGACCTGAAATTGGGGGGGGGGCGCTTTTAGGGCAATTTGTTAGGGGACACTCTGTACAAGGTACTCAGGCCATTCTGCAAAGAAATACAAGCCAATTGAACGTCTCCAAAGTTGATAACAGTACGGTACTTAAATCATTTCAAAGTGCCTTGTAAGAATTGCGAACCTAGTTTGCCCCATTTGTTCCACTTTGATGCGCTGCAAAATTAATTATTAGCCTTAAATTTCGAAATCTAATTAATGCTTTTGTTGCATTTGTCAAAATATCAACACCCCCTAAGATGGTGTGGGTTGCAAGAGCAAACTCAACGGAAACAGTTAAGAGTATTCTATGAACGCCCCTTGTACACCAATTGGAGAATGCCAGGAATGTTGAGATGCTCGCTATATATAGCTCTTAAGTAATGCTGCAAAAATCGGCCCTTGTCCAATTGTGTCGATTTAAGGAAAGTAGGGCGTTTTCAGTCCTTCCGTTGATGAGGGTGATCATAATGTTAATGATGTGACATACATTCTAATAGCCGTATTGAATACAGTAACAGGCACCCAATCAAGGGCGCTATGAATATGATCAAATAGAAGAAGGTTCACCTCGCAACAGTAGAAACACGACAAGGCTGTGAAAAAATTCAGTCATGCAGGTGTTTTGGATAGTTGACTGTTTATTTGTTTATTTCAAAAATTTATTTTATTTTATTTTTGTGTGTGTATTAAGTTAAAATATTCAACTACAACTAAAGATGGTCAGGCTAAAAATACTCAATTCCAAAGTATGAGATGAAAGGTTTTTCGTTTTAAAGTAGTAAACATTTATGTGCAGTATAACAGTACCATAGGATATTGTGTATAACAAAAATCCAGATCCGGACTTTTATTAGAAAGCTGTGATTTTCTACTTGAAGGGCATCGGTTTGAGGTTAGGTATTTTACACAGTGATTGGAATGTGCACCATATATTCTGTGCATTTGAGTTCCAACTTCCAAGTATGGTTTATACGCTCATTTGCAAATGATCGAAAGGAAAGAGAAAGTAAAACGAGGCACAATTCATTTCAGTCGATAGAATTTTTGGTAGAACAAATCTACTCAAAAAAGACATGAGATTATTTTGAATGCTTTTTTTATCTGATATGCAATTCAAACATTTTAAAAAGGCCTAACCGCGCCAATCACTAACAATATGCAATTGTAGGTTTCTCTTAAAATAAAAAAAAACATTAAGAAGTTTTACTTCTTTTTGGAAAAATAGTGTACGTAAAGTAACTTGGAACGTTGTTCAACACTGTTAAAGGAATGCAATATTATCATTGGAAAACATGAAAATGAGGAGGAAAATTTTGAATATGGGCCCTAGCATCGAGCCATGAGGGTACAACTAGAAAATCAACAGGTACCAATATTTAGGACGCTACAGATGCATGTTTCAGTTAGACATGAAGAGCCAAGTGATTTACCGTGGATTAGCGCCCACCACAATCTCAGGATGGACATTTCGTAATTCATATGATTGGGAGTTAGATCACATTGCATTTGGTATTTGCAATCGTGAAAATATTTGAAACTTGTATTTCTTATCCATTTCTTCGCGTATTTAATGCGGAATTATATATACTCAAATAAGAAAGAGTTGCGCGTTGACGAAACGTCAGTGTAAGACATTATTCGGTCATATGGAAAAAACTTGTTTAGGTTCCCTAAAATTGGTCAAACTGGCCATATTAAATCCGAAAACCCCAGAAAAACATATAGTCAGGTAGAAACCTTCATGTGATCGTAAAGTTGAGTATGGACACAGTTTTTGATGAAAATGATAGATTAGGGTGTATGAATAAGAATCTGCCGGCTGCCACGGGCATCAGTGAGCATTTGAGAATCCAGATGGCGTCGTCTTAAATGATAATTATCTATTCAACCCTGTATCATCAAACTATGGGTTACTAGATATACTAAGGATCCAATGAACAAGTGTAAGGCACTGTAACATAAGCTACTTCAAATTCAAAATGAGCAAATGCAATAATTTTTTAAATTAGCCTATAACAGCAAAATACTGCCGATAAAATAGACGAGATACGTACGACTAGGTTCTGATGTGATAGACCACATTAAAGGTATTTCTGATACTTTTAAACTTGTAACGTGACCGTACAATCAATATGGCAAGCCAAATCGGGAACATCATTCAAAAAATATTGGCCACAAATTTATAAGTATTCCAGCCTTCAAATCGAAATCACAGTGCAACTGACATAGAAACTGTACCTTTGATCCTAACCATGTACAACATACATTGTCAAATTTGTTTTTAAATGCGCCAAAAGCGAAATAAAAACAATATGGTGCAAAGTTGTCAAAATACCATAGGCATTTACATTTTTCACATTATATTGCACTCAATTATAATGATCCATTTTTATTTATCCGGATACCTGTTCACTGTTATGATATAGGTACATTTCTAATTGATTCATTGACACAATAATTATCCTTGAAGGGTAATATTTAGACATTGTGTCAGTAATTTTTGCGAAGATATTCACGTTTGGCCTGCCATATTGATTGACGTCATGTTACAACGTTAAAAGTATCAAAAATACATTTATTGTGTCTAACACATAATCTAAGTACACTCATGGTATTTTTTATCGCAGTATTTGCTGTTATATGCTATATTTTTAAAATGATTGATTGGGCTTCCATTTGAATTTGAAGTATGACTCATGTTACAAGTGCCATTGCATTTGGTCATTGGGTCCGCTAGTATACTAGTAACCCATAGTTTGATAATATAGGGTTGAAAGATATTTTCATTTATGGCGGACGCAATCTTGAATTTCTCAATGCTCAAGGATGCCCAGTGGCACAGGAAGAAGATTCTATTCTACACACCCTGATCTATCATTTCAGCGCAGAAAAAATGTGAACATACTCAATTTTACGGTCAGGCAAACAGTTGGCCAAGGGCTAACTGACTACAACATATATGTAGCAATATGGAAAAAATTAAAAGCAACCCCTTAGGAATTGACATTTTACCTGAACAAAAGGCATATAAGTAAAGAGGAAAATATTACATTGTCAATCAATAGTATCAGACAGCCATGTTTAACCATGGATATTTTACAGCAGCCACTTACAGCTATCATAAATTCTTTGGTTGCTGTTCGTTTACTTTCTAATGTTTAATAAATTATTCCTCACAAAACATTCTATCAATTAACGTGTCAAAATTTATTACAATCGTTTATTATCGCCGCCAAGTTCTGAATGCAGCTGTCATCCAATATCCAACATCTGATTGGTGTGCAACTTATTTGTAACGCCCACACCGATGGGTTGTCAAGAATATCACCACTGAGTTGCAGTAAAACAAAGTTTTCGTGCAGAATTTGGTAGTAGTCAACATGACAAAGACTATCGTTCGCTTTCAATTTCAACCTAAAGTAAAATTTGGTTCCAAAAGGGGACCCATAGCTATACCAGAGATGCAAATTTTGGACCAAATTTAACACAAATTTGCCCATTTTTCCTCAAAATTTTAACATTTTAAGCAAATTTTGAATATTTTGGCTTCAGACTAATTTTCCAATTGACCAAAATTGGCATGAAAAAAGGGGTCATTGCTATACCAGAAGGGTAATAATGAGATCGATGTCTGTTGCACGTCCCTATATGGTCATTTGTGTTGGGGGAGGGGTTCAACCAAATCTCAACGTTCACGTTGAAGCCTCGGTGTTTTTTCAACGTTGATTCCAAGTTGAAAACATTGCTGGATAGATCCTTCAGGAACGTTGGTACCATGTCTATTGATAGATCATACACTCAAAGCCTGTTGAGCGGCTTCTACTGCAATTCAAATTGTATTTGATTGTGTGTGTGTGTGTGTGTGTGTGTGGGTGTGTGTGTGTGTGTGTGTGTGTGTGTGGGAGATGTGTCAATTTACATTGGTCAAATGTCACATAGAGGTCATTAGAGATCAATATCCGGGTGGGTCATTTGACCAAACATAGGTCATGTGGGAAATGACTACGGATTTACATTTCAATTAAATGGTGACGAGTCACAGAGAGATCACAGATTCGAAATTCCTAAAGATAGATGTCATTAAAGGTCAATCTGTGTACATGTTTTAAAATGTATTGGCCTAGTAGTTCTTCTGACCAAGTATGAAGCTAATAGGTCAATGTAGGGAATGATTACATTTTAACACTTCGATAAAATGGCGTCAAATGTCACCATGGGTCATTGATTACAAATTCATAAAGACCCCGATGAGAGCATCACACAAAAAAATCCCTTCACCCGAATTACATCAAAATCCAGTGAAACTGCAGAGCGTTTTGAGCGTATTTCAACAATGACATCACTTGACACCAAGGTGACATTTGACCTCAAATTCACGAATACCCCTATAATACCTCTCTATATAGATTATCCGAGGCAAGTTACCAGAAAATCGAGCCAGCCAAATTGAAAAAAAAAATCAATAAAAATGTCACCCTTGCTGTTTTACTATTGTTTACGGAATATGCATATCCAATTTTTTTTCAAAATCGTGGGAGTCATTTCAGTAAAGTCCATTTCATTATGTCTGAATATTTTTCATGTCATTGTATCGCTTTAAAAAAAGCATGCGGTCTAGTAAAATGATTTGCTGATATCCGCTCTTGTCCATAGATCTTTAGACATTGAATGAAAGACGTTCATGAAAATGTTTTAATCGCCTCCTCCTCCTCCTCCTCCTCTTCCTTTTCCTCCTCCTCCTCCATCATCTCCGTCATCTTTCATATCATCTTCACTATTTTTGTCCGTTATTGATTTATCTTATTGTTCGGCTCTTATTCGTCGTCTTCATCAGCTTTTCGGTTGCACTTTTTTTTATTATTTCATTTTTTCGGCCTTTACATAAAAAAAATTAGAAAAAAAGAACTTCAAATTGAGTGAACAAAAACCTAAACTAGTTGACTATCATTAGTAAGTTCTGTATGTATGTTAACCAACATGAAAGTTGTTCTGTCACAAATAAAAGGGTGAAATCCATGTTGAATAATGTGTTCGAACTGTAATAAGTAATTCAGCGGGAAGCAGTAAGTGCTGAAGTATTCAAAACCGCTCCTGAAATATTTCATGAAAAGTATTAGAAAGCATATAAGTAAAACTATAACATGGCATTGGTGATGCCCCCAGGCCTGTGGTATATGTAAAATCTCCATCAACCGGAATATATAACAGCTGGGTATGTGATCCATTTCCAAGCCCCGTTTAAAGGGCTTTGTTCCATTTACCCCCCTTATCTAGAAAGCCATTACCTATTTACCCCCTTCTTCTTTCATGCATAATCGTTTCTCAAAACTATGGAATGAAGTATTCCCACATGGCCATGCCGCGGACATAACAAAACGGGGGTAAAATCCTCTCAATAAAACCAGGACGGAGTTCACGTACGTCAGGTCTTACCCCATAGGAACACTCCCGTGTCCACGGGCTGTTTTCTTATTGCATCTGGAAAAAATGTCGGTCGCGGTCAAAGAACCTATGGTGATGAGGAGTAGCGATGCTTGTTTTTTGAAAAAGACTCGAGTCCAGTACGACAAGTTACCTTTTTAAGTTCTATTAGTTTTACGACTGGGTTAACATTGAGGTTGCAGTAATAACAGGTCTAATTTCATCTTGCTTTAAGAGAAGTGTGCGTGCTTAGTTTCATCGTTTAGATTGAGATAATAAATAAAACCATTTCATCGAAAGCCCCAAAAGCAATGACCATAACGCATGATAATAAAGAAAGTAGGACTGCGAACGTGTTCTCTTCCAACAGCTAAGAAATTCAGAAAATAGAGTTCAACTTTTTACTTTTCATGTTAGGGCAAGACGGTTTTCCTTGTAATTTGCGGATAAGACTTTCTCTGTATTTTAATGTCATTTTCGTAGTTAGAATTGACGGACAAATGTATGCGCTTAAAAGCCGTTTCCATCTGAAACCGCTTTTTTTCGTATACAAATCTCGAGACTTATTTACTGCCGTCTCCTCCGACTTAATTTGACCATAACAGGGATTGATCTCTCTTTGCTCTGGCTGAAGGCGCTGCCCCTTGCATAGTCGGCCTGTTTAAAAAGTCGCAGCATTTCAGCATCAATTAGCCTGGTACACCGCTTAAACGCATATTGATTATGAAAAACGGAACGTTAAACAAAAATCTAACACAAAAGTTATAGAATTGGTACAATTTAAAGATTAAATTTATTTGTAAATTATTTTTGTAAGAAAGTTCTGTCAGGTCTATATTATCCAAATTATATGAGTTATGACTTATAAACTGTAAAATTATGCTCAACACCATACCCACACACACTGTTGAAAATACATACGCAGTTTCCAAACAGCCTTCTGTGGGCGAGAGTGAACTATTCCTTTAGTCATGTTAGTACTATATTTAATTTATGCCAATGCATTTTTTTAAGCTTTTGTATTACGGATTGGGATTAAACAGACTTAAAGGGCAACTTCCTTTCTTCTACTATCTATGAGTTGACCGTATCCATATTTATGTGCAAGCTGTGACGTGTCACGTTCCCAGTTGTGTACAAATTAATGTGTAATGTGTAGGGGTGTGTAGGTTATTATGGTAATACGAAACCTAACCTAAGATGGCAAAGGAACAGAAAAAGTACAAGTCTGTGAATGTGAAGGTCACCTACGCCCTTAGGCCTTGTACCTACATTGATCTAATTGTATATCAGCTCAAGTATTTCTTGGCACAGATACCACTTCTCGTTCTATACCACCATGAACTTCACCTTGGAACACACTCTGGAAAAGCCGCGAGCACGAGAGTCGCTCTAATATCTTTGGCACGACTTTGAAGAGTTAAGCGCACCACTCGTCCATGGGGTATATAATGTGGTTTGCGGTAGGCTTAACTAATTCTAGCCTCAGTATAACCCCAAGTCGTCCCCTTACTGTGTTTATAACAAAAACTTGAAATTAAGTCAAATTTTGAAACCAAAAGCCACCAATATTGTACTTTGTAAAGATTCATCAGGATTGCTCATAGTAGATTATAGGAGATATTTTTGTCTTCAAAATGGATTTTAGAAAAATATTTCCTCTAGTTATTAAAGCTTTTGATGTTTGTTATGAACACAGTCGTACAGTTTGGCTTTTATTACTTTGCAACACTTGCTGGGGTAAAACTCTATACATGCTATACGGTAGGTCTCATACATCTTTGTAGGTTTCATGATATCATAACAGTGATATAACAGTGTTTATATTGCGCAATTCCAAACAATATGATTATTTCGCATTAAGTACATAAACAATCATCAGCAACTTACTATAGTAGCAAACTAAACAATATTTAAAAAAAAATTAGTTTTTTAAGCTTTGTTTGGAGACAGCGACTAATGGCGATGATCTAATAATTGCAGCTATTTGGTTCCAAAGAGATGGCCCATGCACTCCAAATGATTTGTCACCAATTCTTTGTTACACCTAGGGACAACAAGCCGAGTGGCATCCAGAGACGAGCGAAGGCATTCCCTTCCTGGTGCATAGCTTGTAAAACACTCTGATAGGTATATTGGCGACAGATCATTTTGGGATTTGTCACATACAGGAGAATTCATTGTGAAATCGAAGGTAATGTCAAGCTTATTAATGGTTGATGAGAGTGTTGTAATTTAAACAGAGCCAACACAATTTGAATTTGGACAATCAGTCCATATTCTGTGGGGATGCTGCAATAAAAAAATAGTTTTTGAGTCATTTAGTTTCAGCATGTTGTTCATCAGCCAAATACGCAGATCCTTCACACAAGATGTTAACCTACAGATCGCACAATCAGCATCCCCTGAAACCTTTGGATTAAACGACACATCATCTGCGTAAATGTGGTAGTTAAGACCATGCAAACGTATTATGGAAGAGACATAATATATTGTAGCTTATTGTAAAACATTGATCCTGGTGGTTAGCCACATTCAAGAAAGAAAATCTTTGCAATATTACTACCAAAAGACAATCTAAAGTTGCGACCAGTCAAGTTATGTATGAACAAAACCATTGAAGGGCTGTGCCTTCGATACCGATACCGAAGCCATGCTCCAGACGTTGCAGCAGGATGTCATGCATGGTCAATGGTATCAAAGGCAGCAGAAAGGTCAAGCATAACTAAAAGGACAGCATTATTATAACAAGTGCAAGATCGATATCATTCTTTACTCTGAGCAATTCTGTTTCGGTACTGTGCTTACTTTTGTAACAGATTGTAATTTTTCATCAAGACCATTTCCCTGCATATAATCATTAACTTAGATAATTGCTGCCTTTTTAATTATCTTGCCAACAAAAACACGATTATAAACTTGCCTGTAGTTTTTTCAAATCAGTCCAGTCAGAGGCAACCTTTTTCAGAATTGGTGTCACGATGGCCGGTTTCATCTCCTCTGGAAATACACCAGTAGTAAGAGATGTATTTACAATAATAATAATAATTATTATATAAAATGCATTTATATGGCACTCTACATACAGAGAACACAGCGTCTTACAACAAATACTTAAAATACGAAATTAATATACAACATAACATACAGCGTATTAAGGAAACTAGCAAATCCAAAGTTAACAAAATTTTAATCAGGAAATAAGTATGTTTTCAGGAGCCATTTAAAGACACTGGTGGAAGATACCTCTTATTAACAGGAACCTATAGGAAGCGTGTTCCACAGCCTAAGACCAATTACGTTAACAGTGCAGACAATGGCGTACCTGTACGTATACGTCACCAAATTATATACAAATACAAAAGATTTTTACAAAACCCTCTCGGGATTATCAGTTTTGAGACGGGAAATGATACAAATTTCAGAAACTAATGCCAAAGAACATTATACAAAAGTTCTATGTGTCAAAATTTTGATTTCATGTCGAAAATTTAATTATTGAAAAAAATGTCACCGATGACGTCACATTTATTTTCTTAATATATTTTATTTGAAAAAAGATATAAAAAATCGGCACATACATTTTGTTGATAAGGCTTAATACTATTTTGTGAAGAGTGCAGCTTCAGAACTGTAAACTAAACTGTTCCGGGGTGAAAAGTTATAACCTATAATGTATTTCTTAAAAAACAAGTTGCATTGCTTTGTGAGAAATCATGGCGTATGTACGTACTTGTACGTATACGTACATGGACACTTTCTTCTGGACTGGTCAAGTGATCTGTCGCCAAATTTACGCTTGGTACGAGGAATAACAAGCCGCGTAACATCGGAAGAAGACCGTCAGAATTACTACCCAACATATTATACAAATTTAAACTATCACTCAGTAAGGTATGATGGAGTCTGTCCTTGAAGAGACTTATCTTAACAGGCAACCAATAAAGAGTGATCAAAAGTTGTGACAAACTCTGTTCACGACCGCATACGAACACCAAGCGCGCAGCTTTATTTTGCAAGCACTGGAGCCTTTAGAGATCTATTTCATTGGCGCCATATAGTAATGAGTTGGCATAGTGAATGCGGGACAAGACCTAAGATCGTACAGCATTGTTGCAAGCATCAAAAGGGATAAACGTACGAATACGTCAAGTTACGCATATGGTCATTTGCCACTCTTACAGATAGCTCCAATCTGATTGGACATACTAATGGTGGAATCAAACATAACCCCAAGGTTCATTACACACAGATTCAGGAACAGAAGTTTCACCCACATCTAACCGTATTGGAGGCAGATTTCTCATTCAAAACACAGGGCGTGGCAAAGTCAATACATTTTGTCTTTCCTTGAATCATTTGCAGCATGTTATACGACATCCAGGTGTTTAAGTCAGATATACAGCTTGAAACATTTTTTGAAGAGCATGCTCACAATCACCTGGAATCTTTGGATTAAACTCACAGAAAAGCTTAATATCATCAGCATACGAGTGAAAGTTAACATCATGATTCCTAATAATGTCACCGACTGGATAAGTATACATTATGAAACCCTGCGGGCCTACAACGGAGCCCTGAGGAACAGAACAGTTGAAATTATGCTGCTTGCACATTTCATGATTAACCATCACTCTGGCTCTTTTGTCAGTAAGATATGATCTAAACCAGGCAAGAGTAGTGGCTGTAATACCAAAACTGGTTTCAAGCCTTTGAATCAAAAGATCATGGTCAATGGTACCGAAGGCAGCACTCAAGTCAAGCAATACAAACAAGACGGCCTTATTAGCATCCAATGCTTGAAGGGTGTAATTTCTAACAGGTCTCAGTGGAATGGTGAGATTTGTATGCAAATTTCAATGGCTCACCATGCTCACCAAGATCGTGATCGCCAAAATGATGTATTACCTGACGTGATGCTGCCTTCTCGATCATTTTGGCAACTGGCCTATGTCTCTTTTAAAAGTACATCATGATTCAAAGGTATCTTCTGTTCACAAAGCTAACATCTAACAATCAACTAACCAAAAACCAACCAAATATCGTTTCGATGGGTGTTTGCATTTCCAATTTTCCCGTTGTCAGTCGCAATTGTAAATTGAAGTTGTTTTTTTGTGATTTTTTTGTTTGGAACTCCAGTTTTTCTTGCATTGAAAAGATTCCTCTTTATAAAAATTCAATTCAATTTTCCCTTTTGTTTGGAAGAGTGGACTCTCGGATTAGGTGCCATATGGCTGTCAGTGCTGAACCACTTGCGGCGGATAGGAATTGCAGATGCTATATGCCAGGTTTTAAAGCACTCCCTGACTCATCTGGCCAAGTGTCCGACAAGGACTGCACTATGGACACACTTCCTTCCCGGCTCATTAAACATGAAATGCATCACCAGGATAGCAAACAGTTCTCGTTTATCAGGCATATTTCCTCACACAGCATTCTTTCAATACCCCTGTACTTAAAGTATCTTTGCATCATGATGCGCTTAAGAGCTTTAGGCCAGTTGTTAATCAAATTCATTGCCAAATTGATTGAGAAGGTCACATCACGTCAGGTAATACAGCATTTTGGACAACATTATCTGGATGAGCCATTGCAACCTGCATACAAAGCTCACCATTCCAATGAGAGCCCTTCTCCAGGTTAAAATTACATACTTCAAGCATTAGATGCTAATAAGGCTGTCTTACTTGTAAAGTTGACTTGAGTGCTGCTTTCGATACCATTGACCAGGATATTTTGATTAAAAAATTTGAAACTAGTTTTGGTATCACAGGCACTACTCTTGCCTGGCTTAGATCATATCTCACTGACCGTAGTACCCGAGTGATGAAACAATGAATTACCCAAGCAGCATATTTTGAACTACTCTGTTCCTCAGGGCTCCATTGTAGGTCCGCAAGGTTTCATAATGTATACCTATCCACCATGAGTATGTCCAAAGTGTAAATTACCATAATAATTCGTAACTTATAGCGTATTCGTATAGGTTTACCACTTTTGATGCTTGCAACCATGCATGGTCTTGTCCTGCATTGACTATGCCAATTCACTACTATCACTGATTATACGGCGCCAATAAAATAGATCTCAAGTGGCTCCAGCGCTAGCACAATAAAGCTGCGCGTTTGGTGTTCGCATGCGGTCGTGACAGGAGTTCGTCAAAACTTTTGAGCACTCTTCACTGGCTGCTTGTTAAGGAACGTATCAGATACAAAATCCTTCATACGGGGAAATGTTCATATTCTTCTCAAAATTGTGTCTAATTCTTGACCTTTTTTATATATCAATATGTGCCTGCAATGTATATGACACTTGATCATAATTAAATGGCTATATATGAGAACGGTCCACAGGGTCTATGGGAATCAGTAACCTTTGCTCTGTAAAAGTCCAGGCGAAGGTGGAGCCACTAAATATTATCTGTTTGGTTTGACCAGATTTCGGTGCTTCTATGACCATTTGATCTTGTGTAATATATCTCTTGCAGTGGCGGCCATCTTGAAAATGGAGGCCATTTTGGATTAAGCTAAAAAGTATCAGTATTAAAGTATCTGTAAGTATACAATATCCACCCAGAGTCCTGCGAAAGATCTTAACTTAACCAATGTGATTTGCACATCGACAACTTAGTGCAACTAGACGTCATTTGCATGATTGCGATTTTAAATATATAGTACAAAACGCAAAGCTGGGGCGTACCGATGCAATCGATCCAGGAAGGACAAAATTTCCCGCAAAATTTCAAATATTACAATCGAAAATTCCACCACTTGCTGTTAATTTTAACGTGGGTGTCTCGAATCTGTTTTGTTCCTTTGATATTCTTCTACATTTCGGTAAGATTGACTTCCTTTTCCCACTGCTGTTGTAGGCACTGCATGTCGGCGTTAGCAGTGAGTGTAGAGTTTATTTACGTCATTTTATCACGACTGGTTCCTGTCCAACTCGGCCCATGTCCAATTCGGCCCAAGCGCATTCCTGATTCAGCCTATCTTGTTCGACTCATTACCATTTCGGCCCAGTCTATTCGGCCCATTATCAATTGGATAACATGTATTTTGGATCCTTTCTGCAAAACCTTTTTTAAAATGCAGGGAATTCAAGAATGTCATATCTTGAATAAAAGTGATTCTTAAAATGTAAATGTGTGTGTGTGTGTATGTATGTGTGTGTGTGTGCGCGCGCGCGCGAGTGCTCGCATTGGTGATTACGTTTGTGTACATGCATAGGAGTCAATATATATACACGTTTTTATTAATTAATGCACATGTTTGTTCGTATGTGCATGTGCTAATATAGGTCTAATGTACGTTGCATAATTTCATTCACGCACAGGCTGTTCATTGATAAGGTAGTGCACTGTTGTATTTGTACTATGTAAAACTGGGGTGCGCGTACGCGAACGGTGTGTGCCATTACGTTAGCATGATAGGTATGCATGCATTTGCATAATGCGCGTCTCTACATAGGTATATACCTTCATAGGTTTACATGCAGGTCCTTAGATTTGATTTTAACAAATTGGATAGTTTTTAACAAACTTAGCTTTTCGAACAAAAACAAACAGGTTTTTCAATCGATAAGCCATTTTTTTCAACGAAAAGCCAAGTTTGAAAAACTGATTTTCAAATCGATAAACCTGTTTTTTTTTCAAATCGAAGAAAAAACCCTGATTCATGAAATTCGATAGACAAGGTTTTTGAAAATCCTGTTTTACCGACAAACCAAGTTTCCGGGCCAAGTTTATCAAACAATAGTTTTTTCTCCTCGACAAACCTGTTTTTTTTTCAAATCGAATCGAAAAAAAGGTTAATCAAATTCGATTTCAAAAGTAGTTCCAATACACTCCATTTATCTAAACCGAAATCTGCGTCGTGGTCTGAATCCTTGGATATGACGTCTCGATTGTATTTCTATTTTTTACGACATTTATATATGTCGTCTATTTGTATCATTCATGTTATTTGTTGTTGAGATGGACAAGAAATAAATCTGAAAATTGCGTAACGACCTATCAATGACATACCAGTAACACAATATTGTGCCTACTACTGTGGACTTGGTCCAGCATCTTGTTAAATATTTACGTTTGGGCATTTTAATACGGCCCGGGGACGTGTCCTGAATTAACTTACTTGTGTACCCTCAAATAAAATTCGTCCAAGACATTGAACATATCACCTGATGTACAAGTAACTTAAATCAAGTTAGTTATGACTGAAGCCCGCTCCGTGCCCTGAGGGTAACCTTTTGTTTTTATTTGAAAGGATTGTTATATCCCCGCAGCGTACGACGTCCAGCGTGCACAAGAATGCGTAAAGAGATAGCTGCTGGTATTAAAACAGCCGTAAAGGTGTAGGTCACGGCCAGAGAAAAATTAATTTGCCAGGTTCTCTCAACCTTATTTGACGGCGTGAAGTAGTGGTCTCAGGTTCGCCGTCTGCTAGACAGGTCGGGTCATGCCTTTAGCAAGAGCAAGCCGAGTTCTTTAACCTCGCGTCTGCAACGTGTTTTAGGGCACAAGAACACCTCAAGCCCCTTCGGTCATTTTTGTTTGTCTACCGTAGATACTCCAACAAAGAAAGTACCAGCTTGCCAGTCGAAGGTTTTGGGTACTTTTAATACCCCGGTGATTAATTTTGGCGGGGCCAAAGACATGCTTTAAAAGATTGACACTTAAGTGTACTTTATATGAGGTTAACGGGTTAATATACGGTATAGTTATGACCCAATCCGAAATGGAAGTTATCGGCTTATCGTGGAAAATTGTTGGACTGCAAAATATTACACAATTTCAATGAAAATTTATTTTAGGTGAACTCGGTATGTGATCTATTAAATTACAATATTCTTATAGTTATCGTAGGGTTGGAGTAGTCGTGAGACACGCGGTGTACGTGTACTTTAAGAATTTGGTAATAAGAGATCTAAACAGTTCCGTAGCATGGGGGCAGAGTGTTGTTACTCCTGCTTCTGCTTGATGGATCACTTTTAAGCAAATATCCCTAATCTGGAACCGCAATAACCCAAATTTCCCAAATCGTTTAAAATTTTGGAAAAAATGGGCAAATTTGTGTTTAAATGTGGCCCCATGCAAAAACTATGGGTTTCTATGCATTTCGGGCAAATATTGACACATATAGTGCCCTCTTTAAACCCCCTCCGTACACATGATAACATTGAGCTACTACATAAATGTTCTGGTGTTTATTGTTGTTGGTTTTGTTATTATCTACGAGATTATTTAGATCCCAAGAGCAACCTCTTAAATCATATCGGTGTAGAATGTGCATATAAAAAATATATTTTAGGTAATTCATAGGCTGTGGATTACGAAATGCCCCTTTAAATGTTATGCAACAGATTCATAAAGTAATAGCCAACAAGAGTCTTCTTGTAAGACGATTTAATCGGGAACGCACTTTGGTTAAATGGATTAACGTACTATTTCCAGACATCAACGAAACTTTGAAAAAATTAATCAGGACCGACGTATAAGGCGGCCAACCTAGCCAAGAAAGCTCTACGTAAACCCATCGGTTCCCTTTCTTTGAGAAATGCAAATAAGAGCAAAATACGTAATATTCTGCAATGATATCGGTGTTGTGCCTGAGGGAATAGTACAGGTAGGTGGCTCTCAGAATCCCAGCAAAACAACAGTCTTAAATGTCAACAACACTGCATGACCTTGACTGAAATGAAATATACCCGGCCGGCTGCAGAGAGGAAGTCAAGTCAAGCCAATAACGCTGGCAGGCCAAATAAAGCACATTCTGCGCCAAAATTGAGCGTCATTTTTTTGTCATCTGCGTTGGTTTTTATTTTACTTTTGTTGTAGAAAATTGGTTATTTGAAAAAACTAATTTGCTTAAGTTGAAATGTTGATTTGTTCATAAAATTCGATAGTCATTAAATAGAGTTGAAAATGAATTGCAGTGCACTAGAGTTCAAAACATTCGGAACACATCTTTCATATATAACCGAGATAAGCAGTAATACTTAATAGTTTTTACATCGGTATATTTCAATTAAAATCGCTCTGATTTAAACGCATAGTTAAAGGCAATTTTGTATTAATATAAAGGTTGCTTTAGAAACGAGATCAACAACGCGAACTTTCTCGATATGTAACTGTTATTTGTTGTTAAGGAAACACCCGCAATATACTCCATTGGCATAAAAATATTGCCTTATTCTCACATTTAGCAAAGAAAAAATGAAGGCAAGCAACTACACAACCCAGCTTCAACATTTATACAAGCTAATTTGTAGAACATTTTGCAGGAGGCATATAATCTGACATATTACTAGTATAAAACTTAGATAATAAAGTGATCATTTTACACTTAGTTGTCAGTCGACAATCTACAGATTTGTTTAACACGTAAAATAATCAAGCATTCGACATGCGACACACTCTCTAGAATACGACTATATAGGAACTTGTTACTATCATTGCCCGAAATGATTGAAATTTCTCTTTACGCCTGCGCATGTCTTATTTTGAATGAGAATTATATTAAAAGCATATATTAAATATATTAAAAGCATATTAAAGACACTATCAGTGATTCATCCGAAAGAGTCAAAATATTTGAAATCTGCAGGAATAGTTTAAAAGTGAAGGATAAGTCTGTAGAATTCTCATAAGATACTTTTTCCAACTGAAGAAAAGGAAGAAAACGGCAGTGTTCAAAGATAAGACTCTCCATTCAGTTACGTGTTGTAGTAAGTGTCGCTACGGACAGTAATGACTAATTATATCCGATTTTGTCCTTAATAGGTTGTTTCTGGCCTTATCAATTGCAGGAATATGTTAGGATACCGGTATTTGTTACAGACATGCAAAAATCTGATTTTGGATGATTTTTTCCATTTTCTGATTTAGCAAATCACTGATAGTGCCTTTAATTGCACTTTCATAAAATTGTATTTTACTTTCATATATCCCTAAAGTCTCTTAAACTGCATTTAATTGCACCTTTGAAAAAAACAATGAGCGGACCCTGCCTTGTTTTAGGGGGAATTTCCCTAGATCTAACAAGAAAAATAACTCTACCTCACTTTTTGCGGTGATCGTCAGATTTTCCTCTAGGGACGTTAGGGATATGCAAATGAGACGAGGTTTAAGGTCAAGTATGCCAAATTTGGGTAAAGCAAAATTGCACATTTTGCCCTCCTCCAAATTGTTCTAATTTACCAATTGTTTGCATCTGCATCACCGTTTTTTAGGATGTGCACATTGGCGGTATTCATAATATCAAGCCCATGCTTATATACAACATCATGTGTAATCCATTCTTTGCAGCCTACTGCGACTGCCCCCGACTTGGGACGGGCGGTGGTAGGTTGAGCACTTTGGTCCCGGGAACCCTCCCTCTCCAGTTGTTGTAACTGTCATGACATTGTTTGGATGTTTTCGTTTCTTCATCATACCATTTGACATGAAATTGAGAAGCCCTTGCAATTTTTTGGTGGAAGGCTGGACATGTAGGAAGAGTTTTGTGATGCGAGTTCCTTAGAATGGAAACTAGGGCTTGCAAGCTGGAACACTCCTTATAGAAAGCAAACTCCATTCAAGACATGACTGGTCACAGGAACCTAGGTTGGTGTGATGCTGCCTCTGCCTGGTAGTCTTTAACTGGGGGATGTGTAACTAACTCCCAACTACCAAACTTGTTGTTTCTTGTGAGCCACAATGTATAGGTAGCTCGTAGAGCCAATCGTGATACAGAGTCCAGTGCCTTCTTGATTTCCCTATTGCAATGAATTTGGAGGTTATCAGAGTCTGTTTGTTGAATCCTCTGGACCCCATTTCTGCTGGGAAGTATTTCAGCTCCCATCCAGCTTCTCGTGTTTCTTTGATAAGGTCTTCATATTTGCAGGCTTCTTTCGGTGGTTTGCTTGTGGCATATTCTCTTCTGCCGGTACTCTCAGTTCAATCATAGTGACACCGCCTTCTTTCCTTGCAGGAGAATAGATGGTGACATCTGGTCTCCGTGACGTGGTGACGTTTGCCTTCATCCCACACCACAGTCCAGTCTTCTCTGTTCTGGATACATTCATGCTTCATTTCCCCCCAGCAAGGTAACATTGCCATAGTGAGTGCCCTTGTCTGACTTGAAGACTTTGCCAGTTTTGATTTGCTTGTCATCTTCCTCTTTTTTGATGGTGTTCTTGCTAGCTGATGGACAATTCCACTGTGTCATGCCTCCAGCTATACCTTCCTGAACGTAATGAGGTTGAATATTATGTATCGTATTAGTGCAGTTGCAGTTATATCCAAACACAGCACACAGTCCAAGAGCATATTTATTCCATGTCTTTAGATTGGCTGGTGTAGGAAGTGTATCCTGTATAGTGTTAAGGTAGAATTCATTTCTGGTGACCAGGAGTAGCGGAGCTTATTCCATTTGCATTGTCATCTCCCAACATAGCCATCTACCGTGTAGGGCCTTACTGTACAAGGTTACCAACATCATTCTGTTCCTGTCACTTCTTTCACAAGTGAAGACAGGGCATTTCTGTGTTCTTGTTCAACTGGTCAATGCGTTCCCAGACTTGGTGTAACCGAGGACATGTCGGCTATGCTGCCCTTTGCAAAGATCATTGATGAACAGATTTTTCCCTTTCATGCACCACTCTCACCCATTCCAGTGCTTCTTTTCTCCCTGTCTAGATACCATGTGTCAATATACAAATTTGGTTCCTGGGTCTACTGCATATTTCAAAATGTGATACTTTACAACTTGCATACATAGGTGGGTAGAAAAGGCCTTTAGTTGGAGGCCTTTGTTATTTCTGTTCCTGTACAGGATGGATGGAATTGTGCACCTTGGCAGTCCTGCCAACTTCTTCAGGTATCGAGTTGCCAGAGCTTCCAGATTCTTGGCAAATGAGATAGGGAAACAGTAGATGATGAACTCCCATGAAATTCGACTAACGATATGGTTTTCATATAACTTCTATGCTGTTCACCTGGTCACTGTCAGTCTTCTCCAAGAGATCCTTCAACTTGGTCTTCCCACACAATATCATCTCTTGTCACTGAGGTCTTACAGATCTCTTGTCCAAGGAACCTCATGGATGTCTGGTGGATGAAGGGGATCTCTTTTCCATCTATGCATAGATCTCCTTCTTGCGTATAAGGCAGCAGCTAAATGTATCGAAGCTGGCAGAGCCAGCTCTCTGCCGACTGGCCGGGGCCGAGAAGTCCACATCCATAGATGAGCATCATAGCCTATATGGTGTTGATTCCTTCCTATTCTGACGGACCACATGGATCTTCTTCATGGCTAGACTTTTACACTTTGCAGGCTTCGCTTTCATTGTTCTAGTTCGTAGGAAGGTCTCTACTAGTCGTAGTCAGTGTACTTGTACGCGTACTTGACGTAACATTATAAAGAAATTACAAAAGAATTTTATAAAATCCTCTCGGGATTCTCAGTTTTGAGACGAGAAAGGATACTAACTTCAAACTAATGCCATACAACACTATAAACAAATTCTATGTGTCAAAATTTTTGATTTAATTTGTCGAAATTTAATTATTGAAAAAAATATCACTGATGACGTCATATCAATTTTCTTAATTAGTTAAAGGTGCTTGTTCCGATTTTTGTGTATCGTAATTTACTTGGTATGAGAGCCTGACACTTGTATACACAGGCCACCAATGTACAGGGCGTATCAATAAAACCGTAACAAAACTTCTCCCCAATTTTTGTGGTAATTGTGTAAAATACATCAAAATAAATGTCATCTTAAAGCCACATATCTCCTCTTTCCAACGATAGGTAATTTGTTCATGTGCGGTCATGGGTAACCGAGTAATCATTGTTTTTGCATAATGGGACAAAGTGAGTTTGGGACCAAGTTTCGAGTAATGCTTATTCAATTTTCCCTCTCTTCTCACTTCATTCATGCAAGTGCATGGGATTTGTATTGAAATTTGGTCCCACGCTGACTTTGTCCCATTGTGCAAAAAAATGATTAAATCGTATTCCATGACCGCCACATTTGATTCCGTCCATGCGCTGTGTGACGTTGTGCAATCGCGCTTGGGCGGAATGAATGGCAATACCCATTTGCATCCATGGACTTCTATATGAACGTCTCCCTTAACAGGGCACTAGTTAATTTTGGAATAATTTACACAATACCCCACAAAAAGTGGGAAAGTTTTGTTGCGTTTTATTGATACGCCCTGTATAGTGCAAAGCCCTATTCACCACTTTGTTCTGATATTGATGGTTACCTTAAACAGGCAGGTTTTTGTCAGTATCTTGAGAACGGAATGGATTTGAAAGACAATGAGAAAAACAGGCCTTTCTCTTATGTCAAAAGTGATACTACTTCGGGTAAATCAGGGGATTCCCAAAGACGATCGGGAACAGCACCTTTAATAGTTTTATTTTTAAAAAAGATATCAAAAATCGCACATTCATTTTGTTGATAAGCCTTTAAACTCTATATAGTGAAGATTCCAGCTTCAAAACTGTAAAATAAACTGTCCCGTTGTGAAAGGCAGATATAGTCCGGTGGGAGCCATATCCGGAATAAAGCGTGAAACTTAAATGTTGCGTAAATAGTCAACTGATTCGATTGCACTATTGTTCACCATTGTTTCCGGACTCTGAGTACGCCGGACCATTGTTACTTCTACACCGTGATGAATGTTAAAACCGTATGTATCTCTTTAAAAAGTTTCTTGCATTGTGGGAAATTATGACCGTATGTAGTACTTGTACGTATCGTACTTGTACGCTTTCTTTTGAGTGGTAGTAGCTCTTGCATGCCATCTACAACTACCAGGATATTATGGTGAGGTCCACTCTGCTTTAGGCTGTCTATCCTTTAGTAGGTAATTCAGTTTTGTCTTCAGCAGATCTCGTAGCAGGTTTACGACCACGATCGGAAAAGAGCACGACAGATAGAGGGCACCCTTGGAATAAACCAATTTGGTACATGAACCAGTCAGTTGTCCACTTTGTGCGTACTTACTCTCACGAAAACAGATCATGCTGCCAGCTCTCGCATGTCAGGTGGGATGTGGTACCCTTCCAGAGCAAACA
The DNA here is from genome assembly GCA_023653785.1 of Ophioderma brevispina. Taxonomy (NCBI): domain Eukaryota; kingdom Metazoa; phylum Echinodermata; class Ophiuroidea; order Amphilepidida; family Ophiodermatidae; genus Ophioderma; species Ophioderma brevispina. The sequence goes on along the minus strand of JAMKCH010084957.1, from coordinate 40,926 downwards.
ATCCACGTTCTGCGCTACAATCCCTACGCATTGGCTAAATTTTACTTGACATCAAGGAGGTTTCCATGAGGGCTTGAGTATGCCCGACATATCCTACAATACCAGGGAGAAATCCCTTCTAAATGGTTAGTCTATGTATCCAATCCGTACCATAAATGTGAGGAGGCGGTTGACAAGCACCTGGAAAAACATTCTTTTCACTTCTTATTATCGTGTCCAAACACTGTGGTTCTCAAACATGATCCAGACAGAGATGGGAGACGTCTGGCTGCTTAACTGAATTCTGCAAGGTCTTTGCCTGTGCATTGTTGCTGCAGCAGTGGGCAGTCCAAGAGATTTTCCATGATGTGGTGTGCTTCACCACAACCATAGGTAGTGGTCCATGATTGCTTCCAGGTTAGCCCAACCATCTGCAGAGAAACCTTAGATCGGCCAATTGGTTCTCAAATGTTGACGGTATCGCATTAAGACCATGAGAAGTCAGTCATGAGAAGATACTCCGGTTCAATAACCAATAGATGTTAACTTGGTTGCTGGCAGGGCTTCTGCCACAGGCGACGCTCTGACCTCCTTACAAGACTGTTTCAACGGGTTGGACTTTGCTTTAAGAAACTCTATCTGGTTTTAAGGCGGGTTGGCAGAGGCTATCGTCCAGACATAGGGTGCTTCCATTAGACCTACTTGGCAGCTACGCCTTGCATGCTCGCTACGCTTACGACGAATGTCATGTGGAGAATTCCTGCTAGGATAAAGTTTTCGTTGGTTGTTGGGGACGGAGGCATCCTTGTGATAAGCCGGCAGGGAGGCATTTAACGCTGAATCAAGTTCTTGGCATGGCTTGATCTTTCCCATACAAAACAGGCATACTCTGCACATGAGTTACCGCAGGACAAGTGCCGTCGATCATGTGGGTCGGTATGTTGGGCGAGAACCCCATTCTCCTGTGCCAGTGAGTGTGTTCAAGATGTCATTGCATGAATAATACCTTTCCTCTCCGTCTCCTCGCTGTGGGCCTATAAGAGAGGAGAGTGCGGTCCAAAGGTAACTCCTAGTTAGAAAGGGTTATCCCGGCTGCTCCAGGGGTGGTTCCAGACCAGGTAACTTTAAGCTGACGTGGGCTTCACGGGGTTGCGGAGATGGAAAGCACACAACTGGGTCTTAGATGATTGCAAGGAGGTGGGTTTCTCATAATACGGAGTGAGTTCATCCAAAGCTTTGGAGAGTCTCTCTTCAACAACTGTGAAGTCGGCATCTTGTGCATCTTTTCACGACATTAGTAAAGTAATATTTCTAAACAGCTCAGGTGTAGATTTATCTTTCTCATTTGGGATAAGGACAGCTTCCACTAACTCTTCATATAGAGATTTTCCTTATCCGAAGTCCAACTTCCCTCAGGATTGTCCAAACCTAACTGAACGTAAAGGCACCTGCTGGCATTTTTGTAAACCAGGTAAGGGATGGCGTTAGTGCATGGAAGATGATTTGTTTCCCCGGCCTTGTTTCTCTTCTTCCGCAGTTCCTTTCCAATTCAGTACTGGACGGTGGGACTGTCAAATTATTGCCTTGGAGCTTTCGCTTTCCTCTCAAGGGGTTATATCGGTATACGTTTATTGTCACACGATATACCGAAAGTAAAGCCATCAGCATCTTCCTTGCTAAATTCTGATCACTTCTTTATCAATACAAAATATCAGGAGATAATCGCCATTAGCCAAAAATTAATTTAGTTTGGCATTTCTTAAATATCACTGTTTGAAAAACAATAAGATAAAAAAAATGAATATAGGGCATAAAAATATGTAACGGAGAAAAAATATCAGGGTCGGTCGGTCGGATTTTTTTGGATTTTTTTTTTAGATCTTCTCAATGTTTTACTCTAAAATGAATGCAAGATGCTACTATTTAAAGCTTTTTTCAATAGCAAAGATCTTTTATTTTACTTGTTGTAGTTGCTTTGTTGTCTTGTTTTGATATTTTTTCGTCTTTGTGTTGGCAAAAAAATATGTTTTTAATTGTGGATGAAAATAATGGGTCGGTCGTCAGAATATTTTTTTATTTTGTGCCAATTTGCATAAAAACTTTCGAGTCGGCAGGTTTTTTAGTCGGTTGGGTTGCGCCAAACAAACAATTTTTTATGCCTAGCTCCTTGATAAACACCAAGAAACATAAGAAATATGTTGAATATGTTGAATTTTAAACAGTTCTCTCAACAATATTTGGACTTACTTGAATTTTCGTCCTGCATCCGCAAGAGATGCAGGTCCTCGTGTTTTAGGCCATCGCACGGATGTAAAAATTGTACACTTGAGGTACACACTGAATGGAATAAGAAAGTCTTTTCACCATAATTCATGTCAATATTTGTAATGAATAAAACACGGGTATGTCAATCGTAAAGTTGCACATTGTCTTTAAAATTATTAAAATGTCATTCAATCCTTCCCCTGCATATCAGGGACCAGTGATGTATATCATACTACATTGACTCCAGCAAATAATGGCGCTATTGACATTCAGTAAATCCGCCTGACATTCAGGACAAAGCACTTCATTTTTTTTTAACTGGAAATTCAGAGTTATTGCCCATGGAATTTAAAGATTACAAAATAACAAACTTATATTGAGCTTTCCTCGTTCACGAATAAATAAACCTAGAGCTTCTACTGTTATTTCAAGTACCTTTGACCGTATATTTCATAATTGGAAAATGAAACGATGATGAACAACAGTCATGAAAGAAATGTTGTTTGGCAAGCTGTGACCTAACATCTTTGTGCAGAACCAAGACCAGTTATTGCTGAACCCCGTTTCTGTTCAATTCAAGTTTTTAGAAAGGTAAATAGTGTCCAGCGACCTATATGCAAGAAATGCAATATGGTACCTCGCATTGCTGAAATTGCTATAAAACCACTGTTTTTTTAAATAATATCATCCATAATCGGCACCAGTTTACCTGTATTTCATATAGGTCAAGTTAATTGAACGCACAGTAGATGGTAGAACCTCAAGGTTTATTTGTTTCGTGAACGAGAATAGGTATTTTGTAAAAAGAAAAATAGCTCGAACTAAATCGGGTGGTGATAACATCTGAAATCTTTTCAACTGCATGGCAGTAGTAACAATGGCCGTGTAAGTCTAGATAAAAAGGAACCTGCAGTGCTTTGTCCGCTGCATACCGGGCGGCTTAATGAATATTAACAGCGCTATTATTTGCTGGAGATAATGTATTATGATGTACATCCACTAGTCACATCCAATTGAGATGGAACATACTTAATAATAATTATAAAAGCTCCAACACAAAGCATTATTAAGAACGTTCTTTCTTTCGTGCTTTCTCTCTTTAATTCCTTTTGTTCTTTCGTCCTTTCTTCCTTTTTGTCTTTCTTTCCATCGATGCCACTTGGGCAGAATTTTGGTTAAGTGATTGAGCACGGGACCTTCGCACATTTGCATAAAAAGGTTATTCAGGGTTATGTTGGGTCAATATTAAAATGCCTATTTACTATTTAAAGTCCCAAACTTTTAATTCATTGGTACACACAGATGTATCAGGGGTTAACAAAATGTAGGTGTACACCATTTCCGGACCCACACAGTGAATTTCGTGCTTTCTGAAACATAGCTTTATCTTTTAAGTCTCCTGAATTAGTTCCCAATGCTCCTACACCTAAAACAATTGGCACATAATAATATGTATATGTGTGTGTATGTTTATGTGTGTGTGTACGTGGCTGGCTGGCTGGCTGTACGAATCTTACAGAATATTTGTTCGGTATTAAAGGTAATAAATTGAGAGTTTCACAAGAAAAGTTGCTACTCTTGCTTTGTAATTTATGCAAGATACCGAACGTTACTTATCTGCCTATTGACAGTATTTTAGCATGGGCACAGGCTTTGAAATGGCTAAGCTCCGGCTCCCATTCAATCGGATTCCGTGCCACTGCCTCTGAAACGATGACCATCATGTAAACAATATTAAAATTGAGCAAACGATGAAAGGTATCTTTGACTTAAAAGGATACTATTTATAGGGAAAACAAATGGTTTAAAATCCAAAGACCTGGTTTGTAAACATTAAGTGAAATATTTTTAGACGTTTCCAGGGTTGGTATTTTGTCGCTGTAATTGGTTGCAAAGATCTTAAGCGTCCATGTGCGAGAGGATCGTTTTTGCTTGTCAAAGTCCTTTTGGATTACGATATTACTCAAAGAAGTAAGATGGCCTTTACCGATGTTTACAGTTCAGTCTGCATTATATATAATAGTATAGTATAATTATATATAATAATATTTAATATAATAGTGATAAATGAAGGGTGAGAAACACACCGTTATAAAAAATATTTTTCATAACCATGATAACGGTGCATTTGAAATTCTTCATCTAACATATACGTCAGGAAAGAACTAATAGTGTTTTTTACCTAATTGTTCAGCATGTTTTAGTGCAATTGAGGATACTTTAAATAAATTTAAACATGTTAAAGCAACGTTATGTTTGTTAATTAAATACCTTTATTCTCCTGTGCATGAGTCTAACACCAATGCCTGGTTGATAATAGAAATCTGTTTAGAAGATTTGTTTATAAGCCAATTAGCGACTGGTCTTTTGGGGTTGGCCTTGAAGATAACTGTACATTACTGAATTGCACACTCCTCATTTGGCAGAGTTTGAAAAGCCCAGGCTGTAAACTCTGCTTGTCTGCCAGTTCAATAAAGGTCGTTCACCTCACTTATGCATGACCTATAACAAAAGGTGTTAGTTCCCGTATTATTCGTCATTCAGATCAATTTAATACCCGTCCTCAAAGTACTTGTGCTATTCAAAGTGTGAACCATACTTTTATGCATACATATCCAACATGCATGTCGTTCTTTAGATTTAAAAGTCTCCAGAAATTTGGAATGGACTTTGCCATTCCCGGCAAGATGGCCGCTAATCCGAAAGGTGGAAGACCTCTATTGGTGTCTTCGAAAGTGACGTCACACGTCACATCGTCTATAAGTTTCTTTTTGGAAAGATAACCCTATTGACGGGTAGATCCTGATCTAATTTATATAGGAATGGATCCCCCGCCCTTTTTGAGCAGATAATTGTATTGACCGGTTTATCCATAGCTAATGATTTTTAATAAATAAGTTGGTATAACCATTTAACCAGATAGGTCAAATCAACCTAATAACCTTGTATCAGAAAAGACGTCATAAAAGTTAATAATTTGAAACAGATTGGTCCGCAAGACCAACCTACTTTTGAGCAGCGCAGGTTAATAGTTAACACATCTTAAACAAGACTAGCGGTTAGAGTAACCCTTTTTATAGCTTTACAACTTCCATAATTGCTACAATGGTCTTCCTCTACCTTGGACCTAAAGCAGCCTTTGTCGACAGCCCATCTAGTAAGCCCAAAGGTTGTGACCTTGATAGGAAAGCATGGGACAACCTCAATAGGCTCAAAACTAGCGTTTGTTTGTACAAAGGACTTCCCTCACAAGATTAGTGTGGAACTTTCACCAAAATGCGATTGTGGAGAGCCACAAACCATTAGCCACATCATAACTGTGATGTCTGTTCGGACTTGCTGATATGCCTGAAAGATGCTGCCGCCAGAATTGGACTCAAAAGACCGAGTATATGACTGTTAATCAGGATACTTGCAATCATCTGCCCATCTTTTCCAAGTTGGTTACCTACTAAGGGAGGTTGACAATTTCAATTACCTTGGATCATCTGTTGCTGTCATGTACAGGCCAAGCATGGAATGCTTGTAACAACCCCCCTTCACATTTGGCAATCTAACATCTCCAAGTCTACGAAGCTTGCCTTCTTCAGAGCTTGCGTAGAAAGCATTCTATATATTATACGGAGCGGGAACTTAGACCACGAAGGAAGCGCTTCAGGATCACCTTCATGGGACCTACAACAAGCTTATTTTAAGAGTGCAGAATATCTCCTGGGCTCAAATATGTGGTGACATCCCTCCCACCATTGTTGCCCAAGTCTAGCTCGATTTGCTAGCCAATGCTTCCATGCCAAGGAACAAATCATATCAGATGGTATATATTAAACACAGAAAAAATTTCTTAATTGATTGGGATAATACCTATCACATGACATAATATATTTGAGACTAGTTCCCAAAAATTTCACAGGAGGGAAAAAAGTTGCCCATAAAAGCTTATATTTACCCTGTCACGGGGAAACTAGTTCATTGTTTTAGGGAATTTTTCCCTGCAATGGTATCTTGCATTGCCTGTGCCTCACAGTGATTGACCTGACCTGCACTTGTCGCACTCTGATATTGCGTGTTTACATTTCACCAGATGGGCATTTCTGTGAATTTGTGGACGCAAAATGGAGAAAGAAATATCAATGCTGTTGTAGAAGAAGGCTATACCGTTGTAAAACATCGTATGTCTAGAGCAGTTCGAGACAATTGTGGGAGAGGAGCGGAGAGCCGCTAGGATTGAACACCTGACTAGACTGACATTGAGTTGCGGTGCATGGGTGGCAGCCATCTGACGCGACTGGTAAGATTTCCTTCAAATGAGTGAAATATTTTTATATGTTATATAAAACAAATATTGACTGCTCCTATATTCGGAAAGGCAAAATAACCTCCCCTCGGTGACTGAGACGTGGGCCTACCTATTTTCCTAGGGCCCACGGTCCTAACAATCCCCCCCCCACGCCCGTTAGTACATTCCATCGTTACAGTCACCTCGTGGTAGGTATTTTGCACCATTTCCCTCATGAGGCAGTCAATATTTGTGTATATCTATTGCTAGAGGAATTCCATGCCCAAATCGATGTAGAAGACCCTTCAACTACATTGAATTTGTGATTACAAGAGATACCCAGCAAGATTTAAAGGATCTCCAAAATCGTGTAAGTTTGATGTCAAGCAAGGACTAGTTTTCAATTAACCATTTCAAATCTGACTAATGTATTTGGCATGTGGTCGAATCATACTTTGGCTGAATCGTATTCGACAGGATAAGCCAACGCCTAGTGAATCGCAAAAAAAATATAGTTGCATGCAGCGATCAGGTGAAAAAGGGCCTTAGATTTCTACAAAACCCAGGGCCGGAATAATAAAACATTTGCACAATCATAACTAAAATGATCATTGGGTTGTGTAGTTACGAAAAAACACGTGATGGACACAAACTAAAAGTTGTTGGCAATTTTGCATAACCAGCTTTGTCAAAATGGCCGCATTTAAAGGTAATAGGACTACTATGGTGACTTAGTGTCGGAAGTATGTTGTCTCTGGGTCAAAGAGTCACTATAAATTGCCCAGCTTGTCTGAGTCATGGAAAATTTATATACCAAGGCTATTTTTTCAAGTGGCCGCACCATCTCGGAAAAGAAAGAAAGAAGAAAAGAAAGAAAACCGTTCTTATATTTCTTATTATAATAACCTAGGAAGATGAGTTTGGTGTCAAAAATTAGGTTTTCTGCGGTCAAGGAAGTTCAATAAGACTATTTAAAAAACTTAAGGATGAATATAAAGGTGATTTTCTTTTGAATTGTCACGTTTTTTTTCAATATTTTAAAAGCAAGTACCCAAGAGTGTTAACTTACAGCAATATCAGGCGTAATGCGGCAACAGTGGTTAAAATATATTAACCCAGATGCCTGATAATTAAAACAAACACGAATCGATTCGGTAACTCCTCCTTAGAGCTTCCTAACTACGCTTTATGCCCCCTATGAACAAAAACCCCCAAAATATTGATACAATAGGGTGCACGTGACCATGACCATTAGTTCGAAATTGCGGCATTTTACTCTTGACATATCTGAAACAAACAATAAGTGGTTTCTATTCAAATAATAAAGGCCTAAATATCAATTCCCATGCAATTCAAATATGTATGTTCTTGGGTGAATACAGATAGAGTAGTCAAGGTGTCACAATTTGGTGGCACATTGGTATATATAGTCATGAATAACTGACTTCCGACTCATCTGCCATGACAGTTTTGAGAATTAGGCTTGTTGGAAATCCTGAACCTATAAAAACATCCCACTTTGTCACCAAAAAATCGTCCACCATAGGTGCTATATAGCATGAGGTTATAGAGGGATTTTGCCTTTTCAATGTGTTGCCATTTTAGGAAAATAGTGACGTATGAAAACTTCATTACTTTATATTCTATCTTACAGTTTTAAGTAGTTTTATTGAAACTCCTTGACCCAGAAAATTTTTAATTTGACACCACAGTCATCGTCTAGGATATATACTAAGAACTGTAAGGTTTGTGCCAATATAATGTCAGCCATCTTTGAAGAAAATATCGGCACATGCAACATTTTTAGTTTTGGGAATAGTTTGGTGAAAAAACTCCTTGACCCGGGGAAAAAAACATTTTTACACCAAATTGTCTCTCTTAGGTGATTTTGGCTTTAAGATGGCTACCCAATTTGGAAAATGGCGTAGTATGCCAAATTTGCCACCATTTATTTTTGTCATACTGTTTCAGAACTCCACATCCTACGGTCAATTTTAGTTATGATAACAAATGTTATTATTCCGGCCCCCGGCGGTAGCACTCTCCTAAAATTTTGGTGCTGCCAAGCATAAAAAGCGTTTCTTGAGCTATCGACTTTCATTATTTGCTTACTTACATTGCATTTGTCTAAGGTATTCATAGAACGTTTCCTGTTTATATGCCCATTAACCGTTTTCTGCTGCTTTCGTAAATACAATGAAACAGACCGAAAGTATAGAATAGTAAATGACCAAAGAACAACAGATGGATATGACGAAAAAACGAAAATAGGGCTTGTGAGGCGATATATGAAAGGGGGGCAAAGGACGGGGAAAAGGGTTTCGATCTTAGAAACGTATACATAGATAGTGTAGTGACCCACCACAATCACTTAGAGCTCGTAATTATAAGTGTTATGATTCCAACTCATATAGTTCTACAGAACATAGTAACCACCGTTATGGACATAAGACACTCCACATTGTTTACACTCAGCTCCTGTAATGCATTTGCTAAACACTAATTAGATGAGCAACCTTCATTTCAACCACTGGCGTAATATGCTTGTCATACACCTATTGAGGTTACCCATTAACAAGATCTCTTCTAATTGTTTTGGAGATAGCCCTCACCTTGATGCTGAGCTGACTCGTACTCACTGTTCACATTGAGTGGCTGTGGGTAATTGCCCTAAAAACGTCCGTCACTGACTCAATGGTAGGTGAGCTCTGCTTGGCCTCCCAATTGAACAATAGCCAAGGCCCTCCAAGTAACTTGGTGTATGTAATAGGATATGTCTCATGTAACAAAGTTGAACAACTAATTAGCAATATGCCTATATAGGCCAAGCTTTACTAGAGGGAGGGGGACAGAACTTTGTATCTGGACTTCAAAAGGATGTGTTGTACCACGTTACGTGTATCTGGAGATGAATGTTAGGATACCTGATGTGGTGGAAATTTACAAACGACTTCCTACACATAAATATTGCACAAAAGTAGAATGAATTGTGTGTATGAAGTTTTTAAGGTTGTTTTAAAACATTGCTTGTCCGAAGGGGACGCAAACACTGGTGGGCTGAGCAGCGGTGGGATTGGATTACTTTAACATGCTGGGAGTTTCACGCTACTGCCAACATGAGATGGATACCCTTTCTACAACTATGGTAGGCCGCAAGGAATCTTAGCCATCATCAGTGCTACCAATGTGATGTTTCACATTGAAAATGACATATGCATTTTAAAGAAACCACCAAGAGGAAGTACAATTGCATCTCCTGTACATGCAGGAACTGATTTCAAATAATGTGAATTAATGGGATCGGATAGTGCGGCGAAGTTACTTTTACTTGATTACCGGGAGAGAGACGAGAGCAGTCAGAGCCCGGACGTCTTAGAATCATGGGCATGGGCGATAGCAAATTTCACTCTCTAATGACATTTTTTGTTACAGGATCAGTAACACTGCATTAATAAATAGTTAATATGAACTAGCAACTAGCAACTATCCATAACATGAAGCAGTTTTCATTATCCATTAACAGCAGTACTTGAGTATTCCAACATGATAATTTATTGTTAAGTTCTCATTTTAACCGGACGATTCTTCAGTTTCTTTTGTAATATTGTTCCCTTGACTATTTGGTGAGGCACTCTCTATTAAACCGTGCGTTTATTTGGACTGTTTCCGTTCACGGACTTAACATTTGCCATGATACGCTGGCAGACACTGATGTCGGCGCACTATCCTGGGGCCGCAAGCCCTCATATCAGTGTTGAGGATCACCGTATTGTTTTACAGGAAAGCTTTTAGTCAGCTAGTCATACCCTGGCACAAGGATGTCACAAGTTGTTTATTTGGTCGAGTCTGGGCCACCCAATCTTTCATGGGTTGTTTTTTTTTCTACGACGAGAGGCATGTAAGATTCTCGACCGATGTGTACAGATGGAGATCTCTGTAAACTCGGAGAAACGGCAAGACCACTGACTGTAGAAAGAACATCTGGTAGCATGATCTGACATGAAAATGAATCTTGTAGTAGTCAACCAGGCAGAGATGTGCCAAAAGTGTCAACCTGGTCTGACAATTCGTATTGTTTTCTCATCAAAGTCAAATCCAATGGCGATGTTGGACAGTGCATGATTATAATGTTCGTAACAATGATGAATTTTAACAAGTATCACAGATATCTGAGAGAGGAATCTTCGGTAAGGAGTCAGAAGTTGAGCACACCTAAGCGTAAGTTTGTAGAGGGATTGTGTGTCTCAATACTGCCTGTACAACCTATTCGCGCATCAATTCAGTTAGCAACAAGCTTTTCAAAATTCTGAAGTTTATTTTAAAGCGTGTATCGTAGAAGGATGGTGGACATGGTTGACAGGTGTCAAAACTGTTTTATGTTAGGGACTCTTGAAGAACGTCCATTTTTAGGCCTGCAGGAAATAGATGAATAGAGCTCTACAGGGACCAATAAACATTTGAAAATTTCCTCCAGTATAAAACAGTATGTACCATGGAGTCAACCCAGATGTTGATCAACAAAGCACAGAACTGTTAATGGTACTTGCATATTTAAATTTTGTAATCTGTGAGAAATTTATTCACTTGGATAAAACACTGTAAGTTATAGTTATAATGAATTTTCATTGTACAGCGCGCCCACATATTTCTCAAGCCTGATATTGACATGCTTGCCTTAGTTGGCCGATATTACATATAACTCGAGAAAGTTGCCTGTGTGCTGTTTTTGCTGTCAAATTGTGCAACATGGTTTTCCTCCGGCCTGATAGTCTCATGCTTGCCTTAGTTGACCGACATGAGACTGTAGACTTGAGAAGGCTGTCCTGTGTAAATGCCTGCCATCAATGCAATGCATTTCGTAGTAATATGACTGGTTATTGCAGTGCGGTTGTGTAAGGCCTATCTCGCCATGCTTACCTAATCGTTGGCATGTGTGGGTAGCCTGGAAAGGCTAAACAAAAATTCCATGTCATCCCCAATATTACTAATTAGTGCTGTTGGGTTTTATTTTAGCCATTTTGGATGTCAACTCCAGCAAGTACTATATTTGAAGGCAAATTATGATTTGAAAACAGCACCAAAGCTTCTGGATTAGCAAGTGGCCATTTTTGTGTTTGGTCTTTATGGCACTACACCATGTATAAACGGCAGCGAAGAAGTTAATTTGAAGTTGTGATTGTATCAGAAGCAGACCATACATGCTTATATTTAGTATTTTTAGACTTTTGGAATCATTTACACTGTAATTCTTTTGATAAATTGTTAATCCACCCTGATTAATACATGATTGTTTGTTAATTGGTAATGTGACACTTGCTTATTATGATTTAATTGAAAGTATGTTTTAAATCAAACTCGAAGCCGACTGTGTGGTAAAAAAACAGATAACACATTGTTTAAATATTTTTTCAAGGTACAGTTTGGAATCTTACAAAATATTAATCGGTGAGAGAACATAGCTACATTTACATGTAGTGGACCTTACTTGAGATTTTTTAATTAAGGTTATTAGCAGAGTTAATCACATATTTGGTCTCTTTACTAAGAGAGATAGAGAGAATAAGAATTCAAAGCCTAAATTACATGCACTTGCCTGTTATTTTGTTACTGTGTTAAATTTGACATGCTTTGTTTGATAGAAATGTTATTATGCATACAGCAATATTGTTAGGCTGCATTACAATGCTTGAATTTTGTTGTCATGGTGAGGAAAAGTAGCTTATGTATAGCCAAAGTTTATAGCTATGTATGATGATGTCTACACATCCTGGGAATCATGGGGTTATTGTTACTTTCTCCTGTACTCACTGTTTATTGAGAAACTACAAACTTAATTGCAAATTTATGTTTTGCTCGGTTTGTTTATCTATAGTTTTGAATGATGGCTTTCACATCCTGTGTACATTACCAATGGCATTATTTGCTAATCTGTGAAGTCAGTCAGAAATAATCTGGTGGTTTCTTTGTGTCAACACTTCATCCAAAGAATTAAAGTGATGGAAAGAATTTTAAACATGATTATCTCCTGATTCAGCACTAATGCTCATTTCAGGCTCTTAACAAACAGCATACCAACTAAAAGCTTCAATTATGCTCTGATGACTGAATGCTTTTACCTTGTCATAATTGTTGGGTTGAGTAATCTTGCAGTGTCATTCTCTCTCAAATATTTATATACCTTCAGGACAGTGATAGTTGAGATGATTGCGAGATATGGGACCTATCTAAGATCTACTTCATTAGTACCAACTTTAATTCAATTTTATTCGCAATTTTTGATTTAGTGTTTTGGTATATATATTTTGTTTAAATTTATCACACTGAATTGAATGTTCCAAATTCTTGCAGACATGTCTTGTGGTTGTGGCAGTGTTTCTAATTTCCTCTAAGTCATGTGATTTAATCTAGAGGTTCATTACGTTATACACTCCATTACTCTGATCTGAGTAACCACAACATTGATCTTTTGCATCTTTGAAAGTTATTCACATTATTTGTTCTTGGGTGTAACATGTATTGTTTTAATAAGATAGCCCAATTGGCTCTTGGGTTTTACTCATCAACATCATGGGGATGTATAGGGACTTTGTGTATAATGTTTTAATCTAATATAATTTCAGACTATCATATATGTACTGCTATGTAGACTGCGTTTCTTTGCATTTTAAAATTTTACTTCATGTGCAATTAAAGTATTTAGAGACGAATGTATTACCACTATCCTCAGTTCAAACATAGGACATTGTTTAAATCAGGGAGGGGCCCCCCCCCCCCAACGTGTTTGTGACCCCCCCAAATCAATTAGATCCTCGTATTATAAGTGTTATATTACAACTCATATAGTTCTACAGAACTTAACACAGTTATGACATAAGACACCCATGTTTAAACTCAGCTACCCTACTGCTTTGACACACAATTAGATGAGCAACCTCCATTCAACCACTCTATGTAATATGCTTGATCATACACCTATTGAGTAATTAACATAATCTCTTTCTAATTGTGTGGAAGATAGCCCTCACCTGCTGCTGAGCTGACTAGTACTCACTTTCACATTGAGTGGCTGGTTAATTGCTAAACACTCTCCTTCACTTCTCTACTGTGTATGTATGAGCTCTGCTTGGCCTCCCTAATTGAACACTTGCCAAGGTCCCCCCAATGTAACTTGATGTAATAGCTAGTCTCATGTAAGTTAACAACTAATTAGCAATAGGCCTATATAAGCCAATATTTACTAAGGAGGCAGAACCTGTAATCTGGACTTCATAAATATGTACCACTCTACCGTGTATCTGGACGAATGTTATGGGCTACCCATGTATGTGGAAATTTACAGAACGACTTCCTAGAAAAAAAAAAAAAAAAAAAAAAAAAAAAAAAAAAAAAAAAAAAAAAAAAAATAAATAAAAAGAAAAAAAAAAAAAAAAAAAAAAAAAAAAAAAAAAAAGGAAAAAAAAAAAAAATAACCAACAAATAATATGTGCACACAGTAGGATCTGAATTTGTGTGTATGAATTTTTTAAATGCGTGTTAAATATTGCTGTCCCGAAGGACGGCAACAATATATTAACACATAAATATTGTCATTAACTTATCTACATTTACCTTTTTAGCGCAAAACCTAATGACCAGTAAAAACCACACCAGCTGACAAATAGATTTGTTGTTGTTATTGTAGTTGGTGGTGGGGTGGTACGCAAAAGATCGAAGGCAAAGAAGAAAGAAAAAACACTTTAAATAATAACCCAATATATCACAGTAAAATCTACACCAGTCGCTTGTGTCAGCGTGAATTATAGAATTCCATGGTTGAGGGCTCTAAAGTTAAGTTCAAATTTTACAGTACTTTAACGCTCTTTATCATGAGGTATATGCTTAACATTTAATTTTCGCCAAGAATTTGTAATAGGAGGAGGAGGGATGGGGATCCAGTAATTTGCATGATATTTAGTATAGTGAAGACCCCACAGTTTAACACAATTTTACGTAAATATTACACCAAGTTATGAAGGCAAATAAAACCTTAATAAGTAAGATCTGCTGTTAGGAAACTCGAATACAAACCATATTGGTTTAGCTGTCAGAGTTTTAAAAGAGTGGAGAGGGGGGAGGGTGGTGATTATTTGTATTTGTTAAATCTGATTTTTTAGGATACAAAAGTTTAAAAACAGTTTTTTTGTAAAAATATAAAACCAACATTTTATGTGTGCCTAACTTTACATACATACCTTTGAAGATGTGTAAAGTTAAAAAAAAATAAAAGTTCACAAAATGAGGCAAACAGGGGGGGATCAAGGTGGGCTTGTTTATAAAAAAGGCGTGTCTTCAGAAGCTTTTTTGAAGGAGGCAACAGACTTGGCGTTCTTGACACTACTAAGGACGAGAGTTTTGCATAAAGTTGGTGCAATTGAAGTGAAGGCACGGTCACCAGCCGTAGATCTATTGCGAGGAACGGTTCAACAGATCCTTAGATGTTGATCTGATATTGCGAGATCAAGACGATCTAGATATGACGGAATTTCAGAAGAAGTGCCTTGAAGACATGAAGGTTAATTTTCTAGTTCATTTTTCTTGTGGGATCCGGGAGCAAATGAAGCTCCTCCCTAAGTGGAGATGCACTACTGCGACAAGACTTTTCATGAACAAAGACGATTGCCTTGTTTTGCGGCAGTTGGTAGATTGGCATTTGAAATCCCTAAGACTAAAAAGTGCTAAGTCTAAACGTGATAGAATAAACGCTGACAATGGCTTGGTATGGCATATATCCTGGTCAATGTAACCACGCATCTTCTATCTATTATGCGATGCATGTTAATTGTTTGCGAGAGTTTCAAGACTATTAGTAGACATGTCCATGCTGTTGTCAATTTGAACTCCGAGATTGCGTAATGTGGTAGCAGAAGGATTTTGAGTGTCATTGATTGTGAAAGTAATATTTGCCAATCAATGTATATTACTACTAGTTGAGGCAACCACTTAACAATTGTCAAGTTTTTTCTTCATTCAGCTCAATCTGTTGGTATCATCAACGTTGAATCTCTTCACCATGTAGAAACTTTAAAAGTGCGTATTTGGTGTCCTAGGGGTATTTTGGGATCAAACTTGTAGTAGACATGTAGTCATTGGAATACATATGGCAGAGAATGCCATGCTTTCGAAGAAGTCACCAATTGGAGTTGTCTATATAGTGAAGACAGAGGCCATTGCTGCTCCTTGGGGCGCTCCCATCACAAGGTATAAGGGGTAATCGACTGACCCGTCGGAAACCGGTACATTGTGTAGCAACCACCTGCAGAGCTTTACCTGAAACATCACACGTTCCTTCCAGCCTGCGTACCCCCTAAATGCAAAAGAGTGATTTCCACTTTTGGAGTGACCTATACAATGGCCCACTCTACAAAAGAGTGAATTTCACAGCTTTCAAAGAATAACTGTTTTTTGTCAAATTTTACTCTTGACAATTTAACAATTAATAAAAAGGATATCATTTTGTCATATCAGATCAAATTTGTACCAAAAAATGTTCTGTTTTAAAGGTATGGATGATTGCAGTGTCGCAGGACCATGTTAGACATTGAGTGGGTGGGGGGCGTCTGTTGCTGACGCGACAACTCAGTGAACAGTGATGGACTATACAAGTGCGTAGGGCGCCCAAAAGAGGGAAATGCGCTCTTTTGCATTTAAGAGAGTGGAGTAGCTTATGGTTTAGCGTTAGCTATCAAACGCCGCAGAAAGATCAAGTCGACAAGAAAACGGCTTTCTGTTGATCAATGGCTTGGGGAGGTCATCTTGGACTGACAGAGTAAAGTACCCGCAGCACTCCTTCTGTGCTATACCTGGGATCGTAAGCAGACGACATGGTAGAAAAGATTATGTAGTTCAACATGTTTCACCTAGTCTGGATGTCAGACTTTCTTTTCTCAAATGTACTTTGAGATTGATGAAATATTTGACACACGACGATAGATTTTTAGTTCAAATTCTTATCAAAGATTTTCTTTAAAATGCGCTAGAATGGCGTGGCCTAATGAGCGTGAGAATATTCCATGACAGCGAGGCATTGACGATTTCCAATCATGGTGGGGTTGGGTCTAAAGCACATTGACTTTGAATGGAGCCTTCAATATGATATCACGAAGTTCCTCTTCTGTTTAGGTCCTAAACTCAACAGTGGCTGATATGAGTCTTTCTTCAAAGTAACCAGCAGAGTTCATATCAAAAAATCATCAATCATTTTTGCGCTTCCTCACTTTATCAGAGAAGAATTTACTAAACATCATTAGCTAGGTTTTTAGGCGAGTTGCCTTTGGTAGAAATGTATTGTTACTGTTCAGTAAATTTTTTCAGAATGTTGAAGCATCTTGGGGAGGCATTCGAGTTTGTTCATATAGTATTAATGTTTGGTTTCGCAGCAAGAATAACTCCCAGATTTCGTGTTCTTACAAAAGCTTTGTAATGCATCATGATCACTAGAGGATCTTGACTTGCGGCCGAATGTATTCTCACTAAGTACTTTTTTCCAACTGACGAATTGACCAAAGAAGAAAACGGCAGTCTTTCAAAGAATATTCCCATTCATTACGTGTTGTAATTTAAATATCAGAGTTTTGTCCTTATCCGACTGCTTTTTGGTCTTACCATTTACAGGTGTACGTTATGATACCTGTTCTTGTTACAGACATGGAAAATATGGGGATTTTTATAATATTTTCGATTTTCTGATTGTAGCCCATCCCTGATAGTGCCTGTAAACCAACTTTTAAAATATTACATAATTCGGTGAAAAAATGACATGTTTAAGTAACTTTACATAATCTGCGATTCATGCCCATCAGATTGTTTCACTGTGCTTATATAGGTGTTTGTAGTGGAAGTGAAGTAGTGGCGGTGGTGGTATACTGGTGGTGGTGGTGGTGGTGGTGGCGGCGGGCGAGTGGTGGTGGGGTAGTTGGTGGTAGTGGTATGGTGTGTAGTAGTAGGTAGTATTCTAGTAGTAGTTGCGGCAGCAGCAGCATGCATGGCAGCAGCACGACTCAGTAGTTCATGATACTTTCTTTCCTGCTACTTTATACATCTTTATTTTTCGAGAAGAAAATTAATTTTGTAACCGTTTGTCGTTCTAGGTCCGAAAATGACCTTAATTATGCTGAGCTTGCCTACTCATCTATCATTATTTGGCACTGCATGCATGGCAAAAGTGCACATGGGCTCATGCTAGTAGAAAGTAATCTTTGTTTGTGCTTCAGAAGTATGCTGATGTTTCTCGGTCGCTATCCGACATAATAATGGCTCGGAGCGTATGTTCTTGTTTTCATCACATAACAGCACGGGAAACCAGGTTGTTGAACTAAAGTAACTTTTCCATATACGCTGGCTGGCAGCTTAATCTAAAAACCTGGTGTTTTGTGACCGGTACACGGGACTTATTAAGTTGTGTGTTTCTCCTTTCCTCCGTGATTAGAAGTGTTATTACTTTTAATTACGTTTAATTAAACAATTGACTGATTAGTTTGTCATTTTTCTTGTATTCACTTTTGTTGATACTTATTGTCTTCTTAAATCAAACCTGAATTCAGGTCTTCAAACAGTGTTATATAATAATAAAATAGTAATAATAATGACGTCAAAGCGAAATTTTACATTTATTAGGCTATAATGAGTTGGACGACCGCCTGTCTATAACAAAATCCTCTTAGAGACAGTCTGTCGTACAAAATCTCGAAATTTGCATAAATCAATATTCATATCCTGTTATTAATGGAATAAAGCACATCATTACCATAAAACTGCATAATAATAGTTAACGTTAAAGGCAGACTCAGAGGTTTAAAAAATATTTTTAATGTTTTAATTAAGAATAGTCACCTAAAAGTAACTAGTCATTCCAAAGTTTTGGATGAATCGGAATTTACGTTTTGATGCAGTCATCACCATATGATACTGTGTAAAATGGAAATTTTATTACAGAGTTCAGTGCATGTGCCATTTTCTATAAGGACATCGACTTAGCTATTTCGCAAAGTGATTAGTGTATGGACAAGCATTATGTATATACAAAAACAGGATTTGTTAGGAAATTGAGGGTGGCATCCTCGAAAAATTTGAGTCGCCTTTAAAGGGGGGATGGCCCGATTTAAAGATATGAAGTTTTCATCTTTATAGATTGGCCGTCACCACAAAATCCATCTGTAAAGTTCGCGGCCGATCTTTTCAATCCGTTTTGCCGTGAGATCTAAAACGTGATTTTGTATGCCCCATAGAGTACTATGTAAAATTAATATTGGTCGACCAAAATGGGTCACATTTTCGCTCGTAACTTCCAAACCAAATATCCGTTTGCCCTAAAATTCCACAGGGAATTAAAAAATATCTAATTTTAGCTTTCTTCTGATACCAAAATGTTGACCACTTCCGGTAAAATCTGGGCTTCTGGGGACGAGGCTATTAGCGATCGGGCCATGGACCTTTAAGGGGAACTTATGATTCCCTAACGTCGTAATGCGTGAAAAGCCAAGCCAATATTTTATTTCCCCCTAACTTACATAGTGTGCTAATAATAGGCCTACTGTCATTTGTGTAGCACCTTTTCCATAGAATTCAAAGCACTGTTGTAAGGGGACATTCAGAATCATGTGGCTTCCTTCAGGTCTCAGCCACAGGCTAAGATCCTATCAGCGTTTATATTGTGATATACTCCAAACAGCACCAGGACAGATCAAGATAAAAAAAAAGACACAGGGGAGTTCATAAATTAATGAAAATTTTTCAAAATAAAAACCACTCATTCACAATATTGAATTTCACATCCTTAATGGAACAATCAATGGAGTTATTACTTATCATAATAACTCCATGATGAAACACTCTCATAAAGGTTTAGAGAGCACTTTCTTTGAAGATTTTTACTCAACTATTATTGTTTTTTCACTCATTGTTGAGTAAAAGTGAACGAATAGGGATGAATTTAGTATTCTGCCACCACTTCAAATTCGGCACCTTTAACATGCGGTTTATTCCGTTAACGTTGCCGAATTCGTAGCCTGTGGCAGAATACTAAATTCTTTCCAACGAATAACTCAGGCTCACTTGTTGAGTAAAAGATTTTGCAAAATGGAGAAAATCTTACCTATAGAACGATTTGTATGATCCTCCCTATAACAACGATTACCAGAATTATTTTATTTTGGTTATGGTTTTATTTTAATAGTTTTTAAATCGATTTTCTCTATTTAATTAAAATAAAGCTTAAGAATCTTGCTCTGGGGATTTTCGTTGAACATCAGTGGAGGTACCAAAATGTTTCGCTTTCTTTTAATAATTGCAATTTGGAATGAATCTCATGTTAAAAAGTTAATGATGCATTTATACCTGTCAACAAAAAGTCACTCTTTTAAAACACGATTCATATATGCTTGTGGGAGACTTTTTTGCGGATAACACCTATCAAAAGAAATTCTCTACAGGGTAGCTACTCCTATTCACGTTGATAAAGAGAATTAGGCCTATAATTCAAGAGTGAAATAGTTTAACGCTATCAGATGACAGTCTTGAAATACGATCTATTCATGTTTGGCCACTAGCTGTCTGAGGCATCCCATATTTCAATCCACAAGCGGCACAATTTTCGCAGTCAATACACTTGTGAATGATAGTCAACAGGCGAACAACGCGACAATACACGAATGGGACCTGAAACACATTGCTGTTACAGGAGGGAAAAAAACTGTTTCAAGTTTTCCCTTAAGGACTGTTCACATAGCAATAGTGAGCAGTCAAGGTTCCAAACGCCGCCTACATGAGCTTGTAACGCCCAAGGCACGGGCTTATTATGCGATACTTCGTCGGTGACTACCGACCTTACAATTCTAACAAGGGCGATTGGTAATCAACCGGCGCGGCGTGCGCACACTGAATCAAATCGCAAAATACAAGAAATGTCCAAATACATGGCAATTCCATTAACAGCAAAGGGAGAAGTCATTAAGTATCTAACATAATTTCATTAATTAAGTTTAAGACGTGTGCGCTTATTTACCTACTCTAATATGATACCAACTCCAATTTGAGGGCGGTTCATCAGCATTATTTATTCTAGGATATATGAATTATTCATGATTATTTATGGCTGTTACTGAGTGGTCAGTCTTTTAACCTTCCCTCCAGAAGAATGTGATCGTCCAAAGTTTTTGATAAGGTGTAATGATTTTTGATCAAAAACTGTCTACTAAATTTGGACTTTGCTTACCGTTTGTGTGTATATAAGAGACCAATTCAAGTGTATGGAACAAAAGTGTCCAACATCAGTCATCTTGGAGCATCATCATTATGTCTAGAAACCACATCTCTGCATAGGCGAGTTTGCTCATTCTATTTCAACTTCAGCTTATTTTATCCTCAACTGTTGAAATAATTTCATAATACTAAAAATCTTACTGTGGTTGTAACGGGTAGAAAAATATGGACATCTTTAAGCAATTGAATAAGAAAAACTCGGCGCATCGTTATTGCGATGAAGCACCCCACGAGTTTGCAGAACGAATGATGATGACGGTAAATGCCTCAGCCGTGGCATTGGGTCTGAGTGTTGGTGTCGAAACTGGGCTCTTCAAAACCATGACAAGCCTCAAAGAACCCAAAACCAGCTCAGAGATCGCAGATTTGGCTGGACTTAAAGAAAGGTAAGTCAAAATATTACAATTTGTACCATGGTTGTTCCTTAGAACTACTAATACGCAAATATTCTGCACATTGTTATCCTGATGACGTATCTTTTACATCTAAATAAAAATTAAAACAGATGACGGTAAATAATAGTAAATACATATCTATTTCATTATACCATCAGATTTGATTCCGTGATTTGAATACATCAGCTGGAGATGCCATTAAACATGATCTTTCGTCCGCGAAAGCTCATGAATGTGTCGTTGCGACAGGCATGTTTGGCTTCTTTACATATATCTATGAATACTTCCAAAAGAATTACAAATCATAATTTATTTAGATGAGATTCATAGAATCTCAATAGTTATTTAACTTTGTAATCCTGCTGTTGACATAGATATATCTACACGATCATACTAAAAGCTTTAAGGGTTTAAATTATTATGCCTGACTGCCCGCCTATGTGAACAGGAAGGTGCGTAATAATCTACAATTCATTTTTTTTATAAATATAAAACGGTTGACAATTTTGTCAAAATTAGTTTGCATTGTCAGCATTACCATGCCATTACTGTCGTCGCCGTGCCATTATCATAATCAATATCAACATTCAACATTATCATCATGATTCTAATCATGATCATCAAGATCATCAGCATTATCAATGATCATCCGATCATTATGATCATCATGGATGATGATCAGCATCAATCATGATCATTATCAATCATAATCATCCTATTCGATCATGGTCAGATCATGATCATCATGAGATGAGCATGATCATCAATCATCATAGCATCATATCATCATCATCATCATCATGATGATGATCATCAATCATCATCATGAGGATCATCATCATCATTATGATCATGATGAGGATCAAATCATCAGGATGATGATCATCAGCTGATATCATACAGCATCATCAGATGATCATCATCATCCTCATGATCTCATCATCATCATCATCATGATTATCACACATGATCATCATCATCACATCACATCAGGATCATCAATCATCATCATCATATCATTTTAATCATAATGTACATCTTCATCCTCATCGTCGTGGATGTCGTCGTCGTCGCCGCCATCATTTTCATCGCAATATTATTCTTTTAAAATAATAAATATTAATTATTATTTACATATGATAAGGTTCCTGATCAATTAAACCAGGTTTAGAACCAAGGAAACATGCGTGAAAGTCCGCACACAAAAGCATTTTATGGAGTCTACTTGAAATTTTGGGCGTTAGACTCCCGAATATCAAGAAACGTTTTAAAAGCTTAGGACTGACAAGGAATCAAATACCATTATTTAGAGGGAGACCCCGCATGGTGGTTGTTGGTTCAAGGTTACAATTATTACTCTCTTCCTAACTATCTATCTCCTTAATCATCTTTTTCAGACAGTCTGATTAGGTCTCTATAGCATACATTTGTTACGTTGACGATATTTTCTGCGAATTTGTGAAATTATTTTTTTCAAGTATTGAATCGGGTTTAGGTAAGGGTTAATTATTGTTCACTATCTTTAAAGTAGTTGCTTCAAAAATATTATTGAGTCAATTAGTCATAAATGAAGGTTATTAAACTCTAAAGGCGGTAAGTCGCAGTGGGTATTTATAAAAACACGATGTGACCTAATAAAGAATAACGGAAATAATTCAACCGGCTCTTCAATAACAAGAATGATAGAAGGAAGCCAATTCTTAATAGGAAATTGCATGACAGAAACGCAGAATGATAAACGACGCTTCACAATGTTTTAATGAGACAAAATACACTCTCAAAAGATGAAACCTTAACGCATTTCTGAAAAGAAAGTAGGAATTTTATAATTTAAACCTAAGTAAATTAAAATAAGAAAACAGTGCCTGTGGGGCACTGTGGTTCAAACAATTGTTCTAACATGAAACGGCACCAATCAGAATCAACTAATATTCTCTCTAATAACTAGTGATTATTCCATGTATTTTGAAATTGTTAAACACCTATAGGCCAAGAATTTTAGTTTAACGTGGAAAATTTCTGATAACAAGCTGAAATGTCCGGATTGGTGCAGAAATGTGTCTAGACTAAACATACTAAAAGTCCCCTAAAATTATCTTTGTGCTTTTTCAGAAATAAGGGGGCAAAGTTGGTAACCGGGTGTAAAATTACAAACTATTTAGAATTGTCCTTAAATGTGTTCCAACATTTTTGTCATGTCCCCCAAGGATCAATAAAGGTTATAGTTTGCCCCCTATCTACAACATGTAGGTAGTATACAGACCTAAATCTCCAGGTCATCCTGGGGGTAAATATTTCAAAATGATCAAATTCATTGAACCAGATTCAAATTGCTCGTAGAGTCATATTAAAACACGCAAAGTTGCATTCAAATCACCTACATGGATTCAATATTGACATATAAGGCAGAAAGCCGTGACCCCATAGAGCCTGTAGACCCCCATCACACTTGGCCCTTAATTTTGAAAGTAATGACCACACCTGTTAAATATTCATTGGTGTTCATGTACAACGAGATGAAGAATTGGAACATCTTTCAGAAGAATCCGACCATCTGAAAAATTTACCCCAGGATGACTTGAACCGTTACATATAGGTAGTCAATATAGCGACGTAGAACAACGGTACTCGAAGGGTCCTTCCCATAGTAGTAGCCTTGTATTGTTGATCTTTTGTTTCGACGATTTTTTCCCTGTGGAACACTACACACTGTCTTGATTTACAACCATATAAGGTACACCTTTTTATTGAACTATTGATCGTATCATTCTTACCCCACACACCCTGTCACCCAACACTTTGACCTCCCTATTTCTGAACCATGCACAAAGAGGATTTTTGCGGAAATTTTAGTTATATTATTCTAGACAAATTTCTGCACCCCAAATTCTGACATTTCAGCTTGTTCCCGGAAATTTCCTCCTTGCCCATTGGTTTATTTTTATATACTCTTGGCCTAAGCTTCTTATATGGAGAAGCAAGATTAGTTAAAATTTAATCGTCAGTTACTTATCTTTGTCCTATTGAAAGTTGCAATACATTGGGATACCAAAAACAAAGTCAATGTAAGAGACAGGGTGAAAAAATACGATCAGAGAATCCACTATAAGTGATTGAAACATACAAAGTATATTTCATACAGTTTTTGATAATGGTGTTGCATTCGCTAAACTTAGTTAAAAACTATCCAGAAGACGTACGGGTTTATCATAAACGACTACTTCAAGTTGGTTTTTGATTGAATTTTAAACATGTTTTAAAACGGGTTTTGTTATGCTGTTGAGTTTTTGTTCTACTTGTTTCTGAGAGTTCAAATGCAAACGGGCTCCTAAAAGAATGGCAAGGAAAAATCACATAAAAAACTTTGAAGTTTTGGGAATTCCGACTGGCATTTATGAGACAATCGGATATTTTAAAAACCAACACCTGAATTCTTCGAAATCGCGTTGTTATGAGTAATCCTGGATGATTAAACGATTTAAACCGAACTTAGTTAATTTTCGAAATCGAGTTTGTTCTTGGCCAAATGGCACTGTCTTTGTACGGCGGCAAATGAGATATAACCATTGCAAGAATAGCTAGTCCCAAATATGATGAAACCCAGCTTTACCCGGAAGACAGATGCAGGATGTTTCCTACAAACCCATTGTTTGCGCTACAATTAAAATTCTTGGATGTCGAAAAAATACGTTTAAACTTGAAGACGTGTAAAGACATGAGCCAAGGAATCGGCAGGTTTACAACAAAAACACTGATATTCAGTCGTATTTAGAGGTGAATTACTTGAAATTCTATACAGGATTGTGTATTACACAGGTTTTTCAGTGATTCGTGTGCGCTGTAAGAACTGCATAATAGAGTTGGCTTCATGCAATTATAAAGGGTGATGTTTTGATGAAAGGCCACATAATGGGCGAGGTTGGAATCTTATAATATGCCAATACGCTAATTAAGGGGCACGTGTCCGGAAAATTAACAAATCTTAAGAAAAAATATTTATGCCGCTACGGTCAAAATTACCTACACGCATGACACGTATTTTGTTAACAGCAGCGCCGAAAAAAGTTTAACCAAACCGGTAGAAGGCGTTAATTTGTAATGCAAACCAAGCAAAATAATAGAGCAAGATGTTAAACAACTTAGAGGAAAAAGTACTTGTTTTATCATACGTTTAGTCCTGTATATTAAATTTGGTCTACTTTTGAAAATCCAAAATGTTGCCGTCAGAAGACCGTGAATGTGCACCGTATGGGGTGGTAGGTACTGCCCCTTTGCATTGTGAGAAGAATTTGAACTTCTTGTCAACCGTTTTTGTGTTAGGAGTGGAGTGGTGTTTTAGAGCCTAATAAATTGGATATGTTATGTTTTAAAGTCTTCGCCAGGGCCGAAAGGCTTTTTGTTTTTGTGTGAATGAAAAAGGTGGAATTTGGACGATTTGGTGAGGCAAGTTGTTTCCAAGAATTGGGTGTTTTTTGTTGTTCGTCCTCCGAACTGGCCATGTGGATAGTCCATGTTCTTAAATAGGGGTTAAACTTATTAACGTTGTGATGTGTACGCTATTTGCTGAAATAGAGTGCCTGTATAATTTTTCACTGATGGTGAAATATCCATTAAGAGATATGTAATGTTTTTTTTCTTTTATAGGCTATAGGAACAAAAATAGTTTCATGATGGTAGTGTTTGAGTATTTTTTGTCGCTTTTATTCGCGGAACAAAAGAAAAAAAAAAAAAAAAAAATAATATTATCTTCTCTGGCTATTAGTGGGCGTGTCAATTGTGACCTTCCATACGTTTTGGTGACCAATGGAGCAGATTACACAGACATATGACAAATCCCTTAGTGGCACAGCGGTCTAAGGCGCGTTCTCGTCATGTTTAATTTCCTCCCCCCGTTGGTCCGGGTTCGAAATCTGTACAGAGAGTTTGATTTTTTTTTTTTTATTGGTTATTATTGTTGTTATTTAGTTTTGTTTCTTGTTTTGATTGTTTTCCATAAAAGATGCGCCGTTATTTTGGCTTTTTCCTCCTTTCCCCGCCCTTTTTTTCTCTTTCTTTTTTTAACAACCTTACACATCTGTAAAGTTGAATCGACTAATTGTGGCTAAATAATGAATCAAAATTACAATGGAAACAAAAGAAAATAAATTTAAACATAAATAAAATACAAAATAAAAAAATCAAAAGAATTAATTGAATAATTTGCAAAAAAAGACAAAGCTAAAAGACCAAATAAAAAAGAAAAGACAAATAACAATTTACGATTTGGAACGAAAAACACATATTATTAAAATTATTGAAAATCATAAAATAATATAATGCAAATTATTAACAATAAAAATTAATAACAAAGTTAATAACAAAAATAATGTCCAAATAACAAAAATGCAACTAAATGAAATACATCAATAATATCACTTACTTAACCGGAAAATGAACTAATAAAAATAAAAGGATCTTTAAAATAATAAAAACCTTTTTTAAAAAGGAAAAATTGTAAAAAAAAATTGATAATTTCTTCTTATTTTCCATATCATCGACATTTATATTATTACATACAAAGAAGTGCGAAAAATAATACAATTAATATAGCGGAGGTGACCAAAAGGCCAAATTGGCCATACGATGCCCTCCGTTCATAAATTAATATAAATAATGTACAAAAATAACAACTCTACAAAAAAATGTTTGCAGCAACAAAAGTTTAGGTAGCTTATTATGAACCCGTTAATGAATCAAACCAAACACTGAACCAAATTAAAGTTAGATCTAGGTATACTATATCAGCATATGATGATGCTTTTCTGAGTTTTTAAATCACGCATAACATGTTTTTAGAACCCTTAATAGTTGGTTAAAATTAATTCAAGTATTGTGGGCCCATTGTTTTTATCCCCCTTGATGAAACAATGGATTTATATATCCTAACGTAAAACTCACTGGTTACGAGTGTTCCATAATTAAAGTAATAAAAAAGAATTTGGGAAGTTGTGGTGAAACAAAATTGTATCATTAACACCTACCAGATCGAGTTTGTATAACATCAAATACATAAGCAAAAAAAAAACTTATTAAAATTTAGTTGGAAGCATATGAAAAATAACAAAACATACAACGTTGATAAAATAACGAAAAGCAAGGGTTTGTTGAGGAAAAGTGGCGTGGTATTATTAAATACTATCAATAAAAACATATATAAATAAACAATTAAACTGCGCATAAATACGAACAACGTTAGTAGTAATCAAGTTTTAAAGCAATAAGAAATAATAAAAATCTCGAATACGAACAAAATTAATGAAACAATAAAATAAGCCTTTAAAATGGGCAAAATATATTGACCAATATTAAAACTAAAAAGTAAAAAAAATTATTTAAGAAATAAACCTGAATATTAAAATTGAAAAAAAATTTCCAATACATTAAAAAAAAAAAATACGAAGAATTTTTGTTTTTAAAAACCATTATACAACTACAAAAAATAGAATGTGACAATATTGACCCAAGAATAAAATAGCTTTACCAAATATATAATATAGAAAAAAGGTGGAGAAAATGGTTAAAACAAAATATACAGTTTTATAAAAATAGATTATAAAATATATATATATTTTTTTTTTTTTCAATTTTTTTTTTCATTTTTTCAATTTGGTGATAAGGATAACCTGAATTTGGGGTTCTGAGGGTGTTAGGGGAAGGGGTGATTTGGCAAACACTGGTGTATAATGAACCCTGGCGTTGATGGAAAAAGAACCCCGGGGGTAGGTTGGGAAGGGAACTCTGGAGGTTGAGAAGGAAATCATGTAGAGGTTTCATGGTATTTCGCATGAGGTTTGCCATTTATTTTCCCGTCCAATCGCTTCTGCCCAATATCATATAGCGCATTATGACGGAATCAATTGTAATACAAACAAACATGGGGAGTTTCGGGGATGGGTAGTGGGCATTGCCATAATAGATAACACGTGACTAGGGTTTGAAGGTAATGTATAAATGTGCCCTGGTGTAGTTGAAAGGAGTAACCTGGGTTAGTTTGGGAAGGGCCACCTTGGTAAGATTAGAATGGGGTCTGGGTTAGTTGGGAAGGACACTCTGTGACATCTAGGAAGGGCTCCAACAGTTTGTTGAAAGGGGTCTTGATAGTTTTCGAATTGAAGAAAATACCTTTTGACTTTAAGGCAGCTCGTAAAGGGGGCCCTGGTATAGTTTTGCAAAGGCCGCTGTGGACCCCCCCCCCCCCCCCCTCGTTAGTCCTGCAGGGACCCTAAGGTGGTGAGCAAAGTTTACAAACCTACAGGTTTACGTCTGATAAGGTTCCGCACGGAACCAAACAACCCTCACCTTGGTACCCCTATGCGCCGAAAACCGCGAAGCCGAGAACCGCGAAATTCAGTTCAGAAGGAAATAATATTGTTTCAAAACTACAATCTGCATCTTGGCGGAGTAATTTGGATAATTTTCTTAAAAAAATATTTGAAAAACTAGGTTATTAAGAGCATTTAGCTGTGGTGTTCTTTGAATAGTTAAACGAATGGCATTTAGGCACATACATCAAGCTTTGAAAATGTTGCCGAGTTCTAGTCAATTTTAAATTGATTTTGCTAATAGATCAGTGTTACAAAATAAACATACTTAATTGGTTCATAATTTTGGTCAATTGCATACCAGATGGAAATTCGCTGTAGCACTAATTAGTTCTCACAAGTATTGTTTAGGGGAATTGGAAAAAAAAATACTTACAAATTTAATGAAAATCATTAGAGAGGTCCACAATGAATGTTATGTTCTAACAACAAGCACGGACTTTAGCAACATGCTGTTTAGAACCATATCACATGTACTATAGCAAGAGGCTTGTTGTGATTTTTAATATTGCTCTAAGTTTATGGTTCAGTAAATATTTCATCCAAAATTCCAGTGATTAGATGGCCGTGGCGTGTCTTGGTGATATAGCCAAAGGCTCTCTGTTGAATTTACAGATAGCAAATGCAATACGGAATGTTTTGCCGAGAAAATCCAATCTGAAACTACAATCTGCCTGGCGACTGATACAGAAATCTCAGAATTATTGTAAGGGTGTGAATTTTGTGCTTTACGTAATGCAGCGGGTTGAACTTATGAATTATAAATTCCAGCGCTCTAGTAAAACTTATTTTGTCTATAAAAGACAACCAGGTTTGATCTTTTTTGAATGCAATATGCGCAGTGGCGTAACGAATAATGAGGGGTTGGGTGGTGGGCAGTTTGGATCCATGGCTCAAAATATCGGGTCGCAGTCAGGTGGTCCCCTGGCTCAAAATATCGAGACGAATGGAATTAAACATTCATTTTTAGTCCCCAGTGTTTTAGGCCCGGATTGCGACCAACTTTGTTCTGCATTTGGGCCAAATTAATTAAATTATGATTAATTTTTCGGCTCGAATTCGCGCGCATTTGGAATCGTTACTTTTTGGGAGGTCAGCGGTACGACTTCGGATGGCTGTCCTCGGGTCGATTTGCCTCGGTACGCCCATGGTATACGTGTGTCATGTGCGCGAATGTGTTCAGTGTGTGTGGTGGGCCTGGGTGTGTGGGGTGTGTGTGTGGTGTTCAGTGTGTGTGTGTGTGTGTGAGTGTGTTTGTGTGTGTGAGTGAAAGGGTAATGGCTTACAAGTCAGTTTTTGAGAAACAAAATGCTTTTTCATGTTGGGATTGGGAAATATGTTGATGTTCACGAAAATGGTTGCAATTATTCAAACGCGGCAAGATCAATGGCAAATAAACCTATTATGAATTAAATATTACTTTTGAGAAAGATCGTTTCTTATCAAACACAGGCTGTACAACACGGCAATATGCACAATGATGACATTTGGAAGCGATTTGGCTAAAATAGATTTGGGGATTTAGGAGTAGTTTTTGATGACTAGATGTTGCTTAAAACAAGCTTATGCCCAAAGTGGGCCCACGGAATTCTTTCAATTTAATCTTTTCGATGTTCAATTCACCAAGGTAGAGTTATTTTGCCGTATGTAATTAGTATGAAATAGTATGTTTGTTTGACAAAGAGCCCATTCCAAAATTAAGGCCAATTCTGTTGGTAAGGATTTAGGGGATTTGTAGGTTTTCTTTTGAACTTGGATCACCTGCTCTGGAAAGTGGAATGGCTGATTACAAGGTCGTCTATTGAACAGAAACGTGAACGCTAATAAGTGTTAGTTCAAAAGCCGAGTTTCAAACGCTTATACTCACTTGTAAAACTTCATCTAGATTGATTTATGATTTGGGAACTATATTATTTCATTTTCAATTGTGGTCTGGTGTACTTCACCTTTTGCGAACCTACTATTTAGAAATTATCGAGGTCCGGGAAAATAAATATGACAAGTTTATTTACCACAGAAGCACAATAGCTTAATAATATTAATAAGTTAGTACAGTGAAGTACACTAGCCCTTTTGCGGACTAGTTGTTTAAGCGGCTCGGTTCATTGACCGTTTGCTGGGGCAATTGCCATGTACCGGGAAGTCGTCCCTTCGGACTCTGGGAATAACAAGGGGGAAGTTTGTAGGTTCACGTGAAATATGGGTCAGTAGCTATTAAACTGCATTTTTGCTGAAAAGCAAACTTTGAAAGCAAGCATTTAGCATCAATGGTGTGAATGCATTTTTGGCAAATGTCCAGTGTGAAAATAGTAATCTCCTCGAGGAAAGCAAAAGCTTGAAGTTTTACCGATGACCAGTACCATCATACAAAATAAGGCTCTATTCTCTTGGATCCGACAACCGGGACACATGGGATGGGACTACGTAGGCCTACACTTTCAAAATGTGTTTTCTGTCAAAAACTTGTATCTAAAACATCTTATAAGAGAAGAATGTCCATCTTTTCATTTAAGACTGCACATTATATTTGTTCCAAGCGCATTGTTGAGGGAATAGTATGCCACTGCATGCATCAGCAGTTTCAGAACATCTATCCCAACATGTTATTTACTGCTTTCACACCATGCATCAGTACGTACGAAATGTAATACGACAGAGTTTCTCTTTGAAGACAATGCCACTCAACAAGGCCGAGAACATGGAGCATATTATGAATCCTTAACGAGTGTCTCGGAGATTTCGAAATAGAATTGCACTGCCCATTCCAAAGTTTAAGACGATTCAGATTTTCGTTTTTATAGAGTGACCATTTATGTGTAGTATTGCGAGTTTCTTTATGCACGACATCTATTTGAGCTTAGGTATATGTGATTAGTTATTAGTAGATGGAGAAGGCTTTGGTCTATAAGAAAAAACACGATTTATTAAAAACTGAAAGCGCCGGCATCCTCGGGAAAACTGAGTCAGCCAGTCAATTTAGTATAATTTTATTTTTCGAATTGTACATCGAACCTTTACAATTTTCTTCAGGAATCAGCTTCATTTTACTTTCATCCCAAAAGCATTACGATATTGTATTGGGCTGGGATCCTTGGACAGTCTGATTTTTTATTCGTGTCATTTTAGGCCTATGCATATTTTCGAGGGTATGCTTTCATTTGGAGGGATGTGTAGGTATCAAAATTTAAAAAGCCGAAAATATAGGGAGTAGATACATTATTAATTGTAATGGTCTGTTACTGCAGAAAAAAGCTTCAGAATTTGGTATAATTTCAAATTGATTTAAATGAACCCTTTGAGTTAATTCCGTAAATGTAATTATGATCATCGTGGTTGCCCTCACTATGTGCAGAAAGTACAATGATTCGCTAGATTAAGTGGACATAAGTGACGCTCTCTTTATTTATTCAGTTTGCTGTACAAAATAACGGTTTGAAATATACACTGAATAAGGGAGTACCCAAATCAGCTGGCAGTTTGTAGTCGTTTTTGCTCTACCTATTTGATTCATATGGGAGGTGTTGCCACATTGAATGTTATTGACTACTTTTTTGTATAGATGTAATTACAATATTCGCCAAGTAAAATGTCACTCGGACGGTGCTCGTTTCCGGTGTGAAAATAATTATAGTCCGCCGGGAACCACAGTCCGGGCTCCATAGACGACAACGGAACAAAGCGTGAAACTAATCTTACATGAAGAGTCAACTGAGTTCCCTATTCTTTGCTGTTGTAGCCGGACTATGAGTGCGGAGGACTATAATTACTTCTACACCTGTCTTCTCCCGGGTTCTTCGTCTGTTTCACCAAGATTGTGCATGCAGTGTGTTTGTCAGTTGTTTAAATTAGAGGGAATGCAATGTGTAAATAAATGACAAACAATAATGAAGCAAAACTTACAATAAGTCAATATTTACAACATCTCTATTATATCATGCAACAAATTAAAGTATTCGATATATCGGTTGTTTGAAGATTTTTGAGCTCGTGAAAATGATTTTGCAGATACGTAAAATATTTAATATGTATTAAATAATTCAGTCATCGGTAAATAGAATTATGGATTTTATGATAATTAAAATAAAAAAACACATTTATATGGCGCTTAAAATACGAACAACATGACATACAGCATAATAGGGAAAACTAACCAATTCAAAGTTAACAAAGTTTTAAGCAAGTTTTAGGTAATCTTGTTTTTTTTATGGTTGTTGCAAAATACAAGTTATTTCCCATAGACTTTGTAATGTAACTGTTTGTTTGCAAGACCCATAATGAAGATGTTTGGGTTGTCAGCACATAAAGGGCTAATTGTTTTGAATGTTAATACTCATTGTTTACTTACACGTATATATAATGAACTTCCGTTATTGCACAAGCGAGGTCCCCTCGTAACCGTAAAGCCGATTTTATTTTTGGATGAAAAGAAGCACATCTATATCAGACAATTACAAATATCACAACTAAAAAATCTCAACCGTAAATCAGATATTATATGTTAAAAAAAATTATGGACTATACTTTTTAGGACCCCAGGCCACCCCATTACCTAATAGATGGGTTCCTTGTGGATTGCAGATCGCAGGACATTTTTCGTAAAAATTATATACCTCTGTCTATTTTTCGTTATTAGTCGTTATTATGACAGAACATGGCATTAATAGCCTGGGATGATTCTTATGGAGTGGATCATTGGGGTATTTCGAGATAAGAGGTCAAAGGTCACTTAAGGGTTGAGGTCATAGTTGAAAAATTGTCAAAATTCTTCTTTGCCATAGTTGCACGAGATACTCTATGTGTAGTGAAAGAAATAGAACCAAGAAACCCAACGTCGCCCTGCGAATCAAGAAACCCGAGCATAAAATCACTAAAAGGTCAAAGGTCATATTTGGGCATTTAAGTTCATTGTTAACAAGAATAGTCTTTAAAAAAGACAATCATCGCGTTAGTGGCGTTGATGGGTTGAAGACGAGGTACATAAAGAAGTACACAGTTGACCATAATTTACTGTGCATAAAATATTTATTACGAGAGTGTACAAAAATAAAATGAGTTGACATTTTAAGCTGTGAGGTTTGACTGTACATTAAAGGTGCTTATGTTCCGATCGTCTTTGGGACCCCCCTGATTTACCTGGAAGTAGTATTGATTTTGATAGCAGATGAAAGGCCGTATTTTTCTCATTGTCGTCCTGAAATTTTAGCTTTCAAATCCATTTCTTTCTCAAGATACAGATAAAAAATAGCGTTCTAGTGGTTAACCACTAATATTAGCACAGTAGTGAATATGGCCTTGCACTATGCATAATCGCGTCTAGCATCAAAACCGCAAGTTTATTTCCCACGGTACTTGATGGTCATTGTGTACAGGTGTCAGGCTCTCATATCAAGTAGAGAACACGATAGACCTTTAAAGGTGCGTGTTCCGATCGTCTTTTGAACCCCCCTGATTTACCTGGAAGTAGTATTGATTTTGATAGCAGATGAAAGGCCGTATTTTTCTCATTCTCGTCCTGAAATATGAGCCCTCAAATCCATTTCATTCTCAAGATATAAACAAAAACTCGCCGTTTTAAGGGTTAACCATCAATTCTAGCACAGTAATTGAATAGGGTTTTGCAGCATGCATTATTACGTCTAACACAAAAACCGCAAGTTCCGTTTTTCCCACGGTACTGATGGTGGTTATTTGCAAGTGTCATGCTCTGCTATCAAGCAGAGAACACACTACACATAAATCGAAACAGCACTTTAAGAAAATATATAATATGGTATTAACAGATAGGAAGATTTGGCAATATTGTGTGCGATAACGGGAGGTGTACGTTTAGCAAGGTGTTTTGATTGTTTTTCAATGCCATTGTCGCTCTTAGTGGTGGCATAAGGGGAAATTGTTTTAACACACTTTTTTGTCTTAGTTTGGTTGGTCCAGCCAGAGGAAATGACATTTTTTTGGGTGAAATCGGTGATTTTAACTTAAAAATTTTAACTTTAAAGGAGCTTACTCTAGTAGCTCATGGTGTTTTTGTATGCAATATATGTCCGAGCTAAACTCTTCAGAATCCACTAAATTGAAGGTCCAGGAACAATATTTGGTTGGGTAACACATTCCCCACTGACGCCGAAATGCTGACATGGCCACGGAGACCCTTTTTGGGGGGTCACGCCCCTTTTGACGAAGTAACTACTGACTGTTATCCTAACCGTAACGTTGACCTCGGATGATAGACACTCACAATGTGCGGAATGGCCACTTTATGTTCAGTAATCCATTTTTATATCCAAAAGTCCAAAGGTTTTTAGATAATTGTTCAGAACCTGATTTCATTGCACATATTGCGCACTTTACAATTATGAATCATTCGTTTTCATGCCAAAACCGGAAGGGAGTTTCCCCATACACCTTGGATTTTGCTCTAACTCTCCTCGGAGATAATTTTTGGGATAACTAAGGGTAGGTTCACAAATAAAATTATATTCTCTTATCTGTTCTCCAAATGACAACCATCAAATGTTGTGACGTTGACAAATTGGGTAGGATTAGGTGAAAACCGTGCATTTTGTAACTGCTGTTATAACAGTGTATTTGCTCCCACAATTCAATAAGTTTTGATGTTTGTATTGGTACAGAGCTATTGACCTATTGGATTAAAACTGGGATTAATCAGCATTTAATGTTACTCCTTTCATTTTCATGGGGGGGTCAAAAAAATGGCCCATGTAAAGGATTGAAATAGGTATTGTTTTCCGATTTTATAGGTACAGTAAGTTAAAGTAAAGTTTAAAGACCCTTCCGCAGCATATAACTTTGCTGTTGAAGGGTCTTTAAATGATCTAAAGCACTAACTGCATGCTTTGTGAGTGACCATGAACAGACAAAAATGAAGTATCCCCTGGTACGATGGAAAAATAAACTAAAATAACCTGACTTAGACGCACGTTCGCACGCGCTTGGTGGGAAATAGCGCTTATACAGTGTATTTTTCATTTTGTTGGGCCGAATGGCAAGGGTAAAAAGCCTGCTGAATGGCCACATTATGGGGGGTTCAGTAATACATTTTTATATACAAAATTCAAAGGTAGCCCGTCAAAAAAATGGTGACCTAAACAAAAGTGAGTAATATAGGTACTGAGGTGACACCCGTAGCATTTTTTAATTGCAGTTATAACGGTGTATTTGCTCCAAAACTCAGTTAATAGCTAGTGTTGGACGTTTTTATGCACAGACTATTGACCATGTGGATCTCCACGGGATATCATCGGCATTTTAATGTTTCCTACTGCTCTCCTTTCAGTTTCATTGGGAGGGGTCAAATGGCCCCCATAATAAAGTGGAAATATCTTTTTGTTTTTTGTGTTCATTTTTAATAGGGACCTAATAGCCAAGTTAAATGCTGAAGCACTAACGCATGCCCGTACCATGAAAAGCAAATATCAAGATTTCATACCCCTCCCCCCGTGGGCCGCATGAAAAAGTCGCTAAAGTACCCCAACTGAAAACTGAGACGAAGAACGAGCCATATAGTAGGGATCGAGACTTTATTGCATCTTAAGAGCAACTCCTTTAAAGGATATCAGAATTCTTGAAATTGTTTTGTAATTTAAATTTTCCTTCACCATTTGAATTTATACCTAAAAGATTTATCAAGCCATCACATTACGGTACGTATCTCTACCCGTAGTGCGCAGTGGCGTAGCCAGCCCTGACTCGGGGGGTTCACAGAATAAAGAGATTTTCCGATTCTTGTAACTTGCAAAACAAAAAATTTGGGGGGGGGAGGGATGATTAATGTACAAGGTGTGGGGTCCGCGGAGAATCTTGTAGGGTCCTAGGTTTTGCCATTTTAGAAGCTCAAAAGAGTGTTTCAAGAACAAAATTTTTTCCTCCCCTTTTCCTTTCCTTCTCATGATCTTCCGTCTTCTCCTTCCTTTCTTCCCACCTTTCTTCCTCTTCTCCTCCTTTGCCCATTCGCTTCTTACTTCCCTATTTCCCCTCTTTTTCTCTCTTCTTTCCCCTTTCTCTTCCCTCTTTTTTTTCTTTGCTCTTTTTGTTTCCCTTTTTTTCCCTTCCCATTTTTTTGGCTTCCCTTTCTTCGATTTATTGTGGTGTGGGGGAAGCTTGGCCCCCTGCCCCTCCTCCATTGACTACGGCCCTGGTAGTGCGTCGTAAAAAATTGGGTAATGTTAGCGACATCTTTTTCATTTGACCACAAAGACGGCCCCAACTTTTTAGGGATCATGAAATTTTTTAGCCCTGCTTCATGGACCGCAATGTGTTAGTGCATTTAATTATTTATCTTTTAAAGATCCTTCAAGCGTTTTACCCTTGCATTAGGGCCCTCCAAAAGAAAATACACGATGAATGTCGCTATTCCACCACGCATCGTGCGCGTGCCGTTAAGTTCAGGTCATTTTAGTTTGGCTTTTTCCATGCATACCATGGGGGAGGGGATTCTTCATTTTTTGTCCTGTTTCAATGGTCCCAAGCATACAGTTAGTGCTTTAATCATTTAAAGACCCTTCATCAACATTTAACTTTGCTGCTGAAGGGTCTTTAACCAGTGCCGAACGCGGATTTTTTTTTTGGGAGGGGGTGCGGGACTTCGAAAAAGTGGACTTATTTTCAAAAAGTGGACACTTTCGCTAAAAGTGACCTAACCCCCAAATGGTGCTTTTATTTTTTTTTGGACTTTTTTGAGCATTTCCTCACCAAAAAGTGGACTTTCGTTGTTAAATTTTTCTAAATTTTGGACCTTTGTGGAATTTGCACCCCCTGCGTAAGTACGAACTACATGTACGGGCCTGCTTTAACTTTACTTAAGTCCCTATAAATGGAAAACAATATCATTTTCATTCAACTTTACGATGGCTATTTTGACCCCACCCCCCCCACCATGAAAATAAAGGAGGAACATAAACTGCTGTTTATTCCCAGTTGAATCCAAATGGTCAATTAGCTTCTGTGCAATACAATGTCATAACTGATTGAGTTTGGAGCAAAAATACACTTTATAACAGCACGTACAAAATGCATGGTTTTCACCTAATATTACCCAATTGTGGCTCTAATCACAACATTTTTGACGGGCCCTTGTCATTGAGAACGGAAATGATATGTAATTTTCTATTTGTGACGCTAGACCCTTAGTTATCCAAAAATTATCCCTGTGGAGAGTTTAGAGCAAATCCAAGGTGTATGGTGAACTCCCTTCCTGTTTTTGGCATGAAAACCGTATGAATTCATCATAATTGTAAGTGCGCACTATAGTGTAATCAATTTTTTGACAATTAATCTGAAAAAGCCTGACTTTTGGATAAAAAATGTATTACTGAACCCCCCCTAATGTGGCCTTCAGCCCATTTTGAGTGGTCTCTCACCTCCTAGCCCTAACGGTCTGTAGATACAGCAGTAGTCCTTCCGCTCAAAGGGGCGGTTACCCCCCAAAAAGGGGCCGTGGCCATTTCAGCATTTTTCTGCGTCATTGGGATTAATGTACCACCAAATATTGTGGTTGTTTCCTGGACCTTCAATAGTGATTCCTGAAGAGTTTCGCTCTGGACATATGTTGCATACAAAACCACCAGAGCTACTAGAGTACTATAACATTAATTAGATAAAATGGAGCAATTAAGTTTTGGTAGAACAGATTTTGGAAGAGCCTGAATGTTTTATAAGCAAGGTGGTTGTTATTCACCATTTCAGGCAAAGGATGAGTACTTGACGAAGTATAGGCCTAATCATTGAGGACTTATATGAATACTGTTAGGTCTTATTGGAATGTCATAGGTGAAAATACATAGGCTAATATAAATATCTACACCATACTACAAACATGAACATATTACTGTAATATTTGTAACTATCTAATAACACTTTAACTACTCTCTACCTGGGCAGCATGATTTTATAAGTATAATGAAAAATGTGTTAAACAATTAAAAAAAAAAAAAAAAAAAGTTTTTAAGCCTCAGGAAATTAAATTCCTTCAGGAGCCGCCTCATAGAAATGGCATACTTTCGAATGCTTTCACTATTTTGTACTATTAGGTGCCGAACTCTTACAAAATCTTTAGTGAAAGAAAAACTCATCTTTAATGTATTTTATTGATCAAGTGCTTTATCCATTTTTGTGACTACCATACTCTCGAAAACCGAATTGTATCTATAAGCGCCCAATCAAACATATGCAAGTTTTGTACCTGAATAACCACCCCAACGGTAACCCTTTCAAAAAATCTTGTGAATGTTGTTTTAAGGTGTATACACATTGTCATTCCTGTAATTAGGGGTCCGGTGTCCGCGTTATGTTCCGACAACTATACATTTTTACCTATATTAACAAAGGTAACGGTTTGTGTATTTGTCCTTTTAGCCCGGAGCTATCAGACATTTGTAACACATCTCACGTACAAAAGGTTTGAGTGTTTTAAATATGTAGATAGACAGACAGGAACCCCTTACACATAATTCTTAAGTGCCGCAAATGGTGCCCTTAAGGAGAGGGGGCCAAGACAATTTTGTAACAGTGGTCAAATGTTTAAATTGATTCAATCGTGCTGAAAAGTTATGCCGTGTATGGTCTAAACCACAAGGATTCAGGAAAGGTATAGTTTTGTACTACTACCGTAAGTTTAAAGTTAGACTAAAACAGCAAAAATCAATAAAATGTGTCATTTCACTTGTACAGGGTCAATTTTTTAAGTTGCTCAGAATTTGGATAAAAATGGTGCAAATTATTGGTGGGCTCATAGGAATCAAATAAGGAATAGTTTTTGAGGTCTCTATTCTTTGCTTAGAAAGTAGGGGGGAACCAAGTCGAAGGCCCATTGAAATGCATGACTTTACCTTCGTGCCCTACATCGGGACCTAGTTTTTTAAGACAGTCAAAACTATTCCTTATTTTAATCCTATGAACTCTCATCAAATAATTGCACCATTTTTTATCTAATCGGAAGCAACCTTTAAAATTTTGACCCCTGTACAACTGAAAATTGACCTTTTTATTGTTTTTCTGTTTAGCCTATAATCCTTAAACTTTACTGTAAATAGTACAAACTATACCTTTCCTGAATCCTTGTGGTTAGACAATAACGGTATACTTGCAACATATTGGCCACTTTAAAATTGACCCCTGTACAAACTTTGTCTTGGCCCCTCTCCGTAAGGCATCATTAGCAGCACTTAGAATCATGTTTCATGGGTACGACGTCCGTCTGTCAACAATTTTAATCACTCAAACCTTTTTTACTTGAGATGTGTTACAAATGTTTGGCTAGCTCCCGGGTTATTTTATATGTGAAGTAACGTGGATTGTTACTGAAACTGAATAAAAGTAATTTTTTTGCATGTGGATTGTCATTTTTATTTCACAATGGGAAATAAGAGTAAGTTTCAATGGGACATTGTTTTTTAAATATCATTTAGTTATTTCTATTGGTGAATGAATGAATGTAAAATTTTACTCCAGAATTAGCATTAAGAATCGGTCTCGTCTGTGATACAAATCCGCTAGAATCATGTCTTGTACTAACACGTGTCTTACAAAGACCTTTATGACGCCATGCTAAATTACCTAATAACTAATGCTTTGTAGGCTAAGATGAGTGTACAATTCAGGGATTTTATGTGTTAAGAAGAAGATTTTTTGTGGGATCACCTGACCTTATTGAGGTGCCAAGGTTTTCCCAAAAATTGTGCATTGTTGGATGGATTTTCAACACACCCTCAGAGATTACATAAGTGTATTTTTTTCTAAGTGTTTTAAGCAAACTGGCAGGAAGACCGAACTTGTTGCTAGCTACCCTTATTTACATTAGAATATCATTAATGAAAGTGTTACATTTTGATTATGGTTTTTACCATAGATCGTACGTGAGTGGCTAGCAGCCATGGTGGTAGCTCGCGTTGTGGATTAAGACGCGACCAACGACACTTACTCAATACCTAAGGAAAGGCGCCATTTTATCTGAGGGTCCGCAAACGTGGTGGCATTTTACAAGGCTTGTACCTATGCTCTGTAAGGTACGAAAATGTTCCCATCGCATTCTTCGCAAAGACGGACCATCCGGTCAGTACAAACAAAAGTAAGTAAAAGGATATGAGAAAGAAATAGATAATCATGAAAAGGTCAAGCAGTCCCTGGGTCAAGGTAACTTGGGGGAAATACGCTCATTCCAGACTAACTTTGGTCTCTTCAAAGTACATGATATACATCGACAGCGAAGCCCTTCTGTCTCGACTTGAAGTCATTTCTAATCTTTGTATTTTTTTTAAATTCTCGATTTTACTGAATTTTTATTGCAATTTTAATTTTTCTCTTTATTTTTAATGTTTTTCCGAGTTGAGACTGACGATGA